>CACRWG010004590.1:0-22219 GCA_902654985.2 Oryctes borbonicus
TGGCGTACAGACCTGCACTGACGCCGCAGCACCAGAACAAGGCGATGAAAAGTGCGAGGAAGATTGTTATTGCCCTCCGAACACTTTCTACTTCGATGGGAAGTGTTACCTAAAAAAGAAATGCCCTTGCTTTTTCGGCGGTAAAACATACCAACCGGGTGATACTATACAACAAAAGTGCCATCCGTGCGTCTGTACCGATGGAAAGTTCGTCTGTCGCACGGTACTTATTATTGTCTGATTTAATTTCTTTGCGTATATTTAAATGTTTTGATTTCTTAAGCATCCACCATGTAAAGTCGTAGCCTCAGCTACTGGCGACCCGCATTTTACGACGTGGGATGGGAAACGATTCGATTTCATGGGAAAATGCTCGTATTACTTAGTAAAAGGCAACGATTTCAGCATAGAAGCCGACCATCATGTCTGGGAAGGAGGAAAATTTGTCGTAAGTTTTTTTTTTAAATAATAGGTGTACGCAACAGGATGTTTTTTCTATTCGCTTTATTGTCTGGCGCATACAGTGCTCAAATGATTCTACTTACCGTGCAACTTGAAGGTTAATTGATTTCAATCAAGTTTTAGTTTTCTCTTTAAAGAGAGAGAGCTAAGTTGTTTACTGACCATTTACATTAGAATATCTCAACAACTGTAACGACTTTTTAGAAAAACTACAACTCTAAGGCCCCATCTTGGATCCGTAGGTTGGTTATGAGAACGGAAAGTGAAGTGGTAGAGTTTAAACCGGATTTAGTAGTTAACGTCAACAATGTTTCGGTGACAAGGTTCCCCCACAGAATCGGCAATACCATCATTACCAAACCATCTAGTCGCCATGTTTTAGGTAAGGAATTTATGATAAGCACTACTTTTTACAAAATTACGCGCTACATGAACCACATTTAGTGGAACTAACTAGATTAGTAGATTGTTCTGATAAATGACTGTGCCTAAAGGTAAAATTGACGCAATGTTGGTTAAATAAGAATATCTTGTACCAATCCTTAACATACATTTTCTTCCGCAATTAGCTGAGCTGCCCAATGCCGTGGAGGTTCAATGGGACGGCTACAGTACAGCCACTGTCAGATTACCGGTAGAGTTGGAAGGTCAAGTTATGGTGAGCATGTTTTTCACACCGCCAATATATTTTTGCTTCTTTCTGTGGATTTTATAGGGTCTTCTAGGGACCTACACCGAGGATCAAAGCGACGATTTTATGACGCCATTCGGCGAGATCGCTAATGATCCAGTTACGTTCGGAAACAGTTGGAAGACCGAATTCTCCTGTCAGGACGAGTCTCCGGCGGAAATGAAGCATCCATGTGATGTTAATCCAGGCGCAAGGCCAGCAGCGGAGAAGATTTGCGGTGCAATCAAGGGAGATCTCTTCAAACGTAAGTTTCGGTATGTTAATGGAACACCTCGTGTATTGCTGCGATTTTGGATTCCTCTGTTCAATTTACATCAACTTTCTTCAACAAACTTAATCAGTCCGCGCTATTTTCCAAAATCATCTGCGAAGTAAGACATGGTGGATTTATCTTAAACTCAAAAATTACCGAGATATTGAACGTTTAACTCTTCCTTTAGTATGAATCTAAGACATTACGATATGTATTTTTTTGTTATTCGCAGAATGTGAAATCGACGATAAAGACACCTTGTATGACAACTGCGTCTACGATACGTGTTTATGCAAAGAAGACGTGAGTATTCGTTAATATGTCCTTCCCCGGTTATATTTTCTTTTTCCTTCGTCTCAGCCCGATAAATGTTCGTGCGATCAAATCGCGATGGCGGCCGACATGTGCGGCAAGAAGAAGATCGTGACCAATTGGCGTAATACAATCCCGCAGTGTCGGTTGCCTTGTCCTGCCGGTCAAGTGTATCAAGAATGCGGAAATGCGTGCGCAAGAACTTGTGAAGATCTGTCAATGCGACCAGATTGCGCAGAGACTTGTATTGAAGGTTGCAACTGCGCACCAGGTACTACTATGGATGAAAGCGGACAGTGCGTGCCTGTGGCTCAATGCAAATGCCGTATCGATGGAATTGTATACCCGCCAGGGTTCCAATTTCTAAAGAGCGAGAAGGAATTGCTGTAAGTTGAGATTTCGTTGATATATTTTAGTGCCTTGGATGTGCAAGTTGTTCCTTAACGTAATTCTAGTTGCTTTACTCTGTTAAGGAAGAGGGGATAGAATCACCGAATGGGTGTTTTCTTACACATAAAATGCATCCTTTTTAGGGATTCAATATCAAAATTACACAGATAAGTTTTCCTTTTCGAAAATCATTCATACCTAGAATGCTTTGAATAGCACCAAAGTAATAGTAACTGATTCCGCCATCACAAACAAGAAACAAATTGAAAATGAATATAACATTTACTTCCTACTTTCTGAACAGAACATGCGTCAACGCCAAATGGCAAAGTTCAACCCCGTCTACAGACCAGCAAACTCAAATCCCGGATCAGAACGAACTCAACAAGAAGTGCGATCCCGATAACTTCTCGGTTTACACGGCATGCAAATATCCCGCGCCGAAAACTTGCCAGGTACATATCGATAGCGTCATCGTTTGCAGTAATTAACCTTGAACGAGCGTCTTTTAGAATATGCACATCTTCGAAATCATCCCGATACCGGTATGCGAAGAGGGCTGCGAGTGCGAGGAAGGCTTCGTTTTAGATTTGGCGTCTCAAAGTTGCATCAGACCCGATGAATGTTCTTGCTATTTCAACGGACGGGGCCATGAAGAAGGAAGTGTTACTGTTCAAGATGATTGCAAAAGATGGTAAGTTGTACGTGTTACAAGAGGTTTTGTTTTGTGTTAATGAAGTAGCAAAATTTATTTAAAAAACACTTGATTGTATGCAGCTGCAAGCATTTAAAAAAATGTCTTACTTAACAAGTTGAAATTGTATTTCAGCGTGTGCAACTCTGACGAGTTCTGGGACTGCACACAAGAGAAATGTGATGATTTATGTAATGAAAATATAGCTAAAACTAGCATAAAATCGAAAACCATCATCTATTTCACTATTCGAATAAAATTTTGCCAATTTTGTTCATAACCTGAGCACAGTTTTGCTTTCACAGCCGATGTAAAGGAGCTCGTTGGGAATGCACACAGCAGGAATGTTGTCCTACAGAAGGTGAATCCAAAAAGGTTGACGACTGTAACAAATGGTAAGTATAGGCATCAGCATGAAGACAAAAAAAAAGCGAAGAATAAATTATTTTCCTTTCTGGTCATTATTTTCAGCATTTGCACCAATGGAATTTGGGCGTGCACCAAAAAAGAATGTGCAGAGAAATGTATAGAAAAGAGCATCAAAGAAGATGGTTGCAGAGTATGGTAAGTTTCCCTTTGGCAAGAGGAGAAGGTACTACTCTCACAGTGTTTTAGTGCATTGGCTCTCGCAATCCTTCATTGTCCTTAAGCGTTCTCATAAATTCGACGCTACAACAAATTACCTTCCTCCATAGAAAATTCCCCTAATTTAAAGAACCGCATTTATAGAATCTTATCAATCACACTCGTAAACACAACCTATACATTTCTAACGGAATGGATTGTATCATTTGCATCGGCTGCTCAAAATTACTTTCTCTATCTTTTGCAGTATCTGCGAGAAAGGCGAATGGAAATGTAACGAGGACAATTGCTTAGCACAGACCTGCGAAAATGGCGGCCAAGTTATACAAACCCAAAATGGAAAATGGTACTTTTTGTTTTATTTATTTATTTATTTATTTATTTATTTATTTATTTATTGTACATGTAACCACTTGCTTCTTAAACAGATTCTGTAACCTGTTATAAGAAGCACATGTAAATAGGTTAAAAACATAGTAGCATGAATTAGCTTTAGGTGATGGCTTATGGTTGCTTTCTTAATATTTAGTGGCTTTTATTGCAAATAAAGTTTATGTACGTCGACAGAAATTTGTTTTTTTTTCTTAGTTAGTAGTTATTCACTCCATATGCACTTCGATTAGAATTCCAGCTTAAAAAATGTTCCAGTTCTTTTGTTTTTCTAGCATTTCCAGACTAGCCAAAAATATTTGAAGATGATAGAATGAGTGCAAGAGGCATAGTACATAATTTCCAAGGTCCTTTAACAGTCAGCGATCGCCTTAGAATTAAAATGACGAAATTCTTTGTAGATAGCATCCTACATCGTTTTACCTGAATTTCAAATGAAGTAAGGCAGAAACGATAGCTACGATATTGTCCTTCTACATTCATCTGTTCCTCAATTTTGATTGATTGCGTCCACAGGCAAGATAAAGCCTTTTGCATGCTTAGGCTGAGTAGCCTATGCAGTAAACCTTTCTGCGATGGCGGATTAATTACACTTTTCAGGACCAAGCTTCGTTGCCTAGCCTCGGCGAGGCTGTTTCCTTTTTCTATTCATGCCAAAGATGACTCCTCAAGCAGCTGTGTGCTGATCCCCAATTCTAGTTGGGCTCCATTAATTTCTTTAAACCTAAAAGGACTTTGATCAATTGTTATCTTCAAGGCAATCTTATCAATAATATACGCAATAAAACCATTTTTCAAAAGTCATGAATTATCACTCGTAATCTCCTTTTCATTGTTCTTAACTTAAGTGAAAATAATCTAAATTTTTGTACTTATAGCGTTTGCAGCAATGGCACATGGAAATGTGTCAGAGCCCAATGCGATATTTGGGGCGATTCTCACGTTAAAACCTTCGATGGACTCCGATACGATTTTCAAGGGGAGTGTTCTTATTATTTAGCCGAAGGAACAGTTGGTAACGTCGAATTTTCAGTAACATTTACGGTAGGTTCGAGACTATTAATGAAGAAACATATTCCCATTATTCTTGAAAGATTGTTTTCTTTAGGAAGGTTAGAATGTGATTTTTTTCCATTGTAGAACGAGCGTTGTAGCCACGCCGGAGCCACTTGCTTGAAGTCCTTAACTGTCGAAGCAAAAGTTCAAAACCTTGTAGAAACGGTAACCTTGTCTAAGAAGAGCGAATTACCTGCTTCTAACTTCAAGAATTTAGTTGTTACCGACCACGTTCTCCATGTAACCGTTGAAATTCTCAATGCCGAAGCTGTGATCTTCTGGGACAAGAAGACTTGGGTTTACATCAAATTAGGCGCGCAATGGAAGAAGAATGTATGTATTTGACATCACACATCTTAAATATAAACTTTATTTGACGTTTTGTTTATGCGTTTCAGGTCAAAGGTCTCTGCGGTAACTACAATAACTTGAAGGAGGACGACGTTGAATCGTATGATGCTCGCAGCAATGATGACAGTTTGCTGGCGTTCATTGATCTTTGGAGGACAAATCAAAAATGCGAATTGACCAGGCCGAACGTGGTAAGTAGAAGTAACAAAGGATAGGGTTTTTGTACGGTCTGGAGAAATGCGTTGCCACCGAAACGATAATTATTATAGTTAATACGATAACCTTGTTTAATTTTGCAGAATGCCTGCGATGAAGGTAGACGTAAGTGGGCGGAAACCACCTGCGACACGCTTTTGGGACCAACCTTCGCTGCTTGCCATCAAAAAGTACCCGTCGACAGTTACTACGAAGCATGCGTTACGGATTCCTGTAAATGCGATCTGGGTGGCGATTGCGAGTGTCTCTGCACGGCCATATCCACCTACGCTCAAGTGTGTAACAATTTCGGCATACCGGTAAACTGGCGCTCTCAAGAACTGTGCCGTAAGTAAATGCAATAGAATAGAATCGCGTTCATAAGATTGAGGCGCTCGTATCCTGTTTATAGAGACAGAAAAGAATACACAGTAAATACAACTATTTAGTAGTAATATATTGTCTTTTCCCTGTCTTTAGCGATCCAATGCTCAAGGAATACGGAATACACACCCTGCATGTCACCTTGCCCGCCAACAACTTGCGAAACTATACAAAGAGACGCGGCGTTCAACTGTGAAGAAAAGGAAGTGTTGTGCACCGAAGGTTGCGGACCCAAAGCTTTACCACCGGGAATGGTCTATAAGGATGGAAGCTATGAGGAATTCGTCGATAAGGACGCTTGCAAACAAAAACGTTGCAAGGAAAGCTTTTACGAAGGAGAAGTAACGTTTAAAGAGAAATGTCGCATCTGCCTCTGCATGTCCGGTGAAGAGAAGTGTCTACCATTGCCTTGCGATAACGGTAAGGCGTTACTAGAGATGGACTTTAATCGTGTGTGAATTTGCGTAATGTAGATTAAATGAGACTGTTCGTTGGAGAATTAAGAATTAGTGTAATGCAAACTTTGACGCTACCACGACGTCGGAACAATGACAGTGCAGGTGGCTATAAAGCTGCAATTGCTAGCCTACGTAGCTTTACTCGGCTGCGTTAAATTTGTTCTTGAATTTGTATATTATGATTGCAGCAAGCCTTCCTCGAGAATACTGTTTACTTGATCGAGAATCTCTGAGACTCGTGAATTTTATATTTTTGAAATGCATTTAAAAAGAAAAAATATCTGAACAAACAAATGAACAATAACCCGAATTTCCGTGTCGATCCTGTCGGACGTGAGAAGCGAAATTAGCGCGATATTTCTCACTAATTCTCATGCATCCTATATATATCTGCTAAATACTTGACCAATGTGCACTGTTCATAATTTTGCTTGCAGATTTTACGACGGAGAGAAACTATGTAACTTATTACACGAACCCTCCCCCCACTAAGCCAGGTAACCGTCATTTTAAATTGGTTTCAAGCAAGTAACATATCTAATGAATTTTATCATAGATACAGGAAACCAGGTGACGCCTCGTAATACCCCACCGTCAAAAAACGGTAAGACACCCCAACAATATTATTTTGCCTCTTTCTTACGAATTATCCCTTTCCTTTTTCATTTTACCCTTTCGAGCCAAAAGTCTTTATTTAGTTATTTATTCGGAATCGTCTTTTAGGCATCACAACGCAGGAACCCAACCCGACAACAGGTACGTGAAATCATTAAATACGCTTAGATTTAGCATGTGATATAACGATATGAAGAACACGTGGCAATACCGTAATTTGCCTTTAAATAAAAAATATATTTGGCAGCAAAATTGCACGACCTTGAACTAAAAAGATCTTGTTGGGAATAAGTCTGCACAAGCGAGTGCACTCGTTGGCGGCGATGATAAATATCGAAAGCGAAAGGATTAGATTAATATTAGTATTCTTGCACAGAGGCACAGAAGCCTCTTGTCACCGCGACCTTAATAGATCTATTGTAAGAAAATGCTTTCGCCTGTTTTTGTCCCGGAACATTGCCCCAGTACGAGGTCTTTTGATCGTCCTCCTATACCTTTATTACTTGTTTTATGTGGCTCTCTTGTTGGCCACAGAAGGGGATAGGACCAATGAAGAGCATGTCGGCTGCTTCCTTTTCATTGCCTTCGATCCCTTGATGGCTTGGGACCCATCGCAGGGTAACAGAACGCTCATTTTCAAAATACACCAACATATTTTCACCTCGCCGTAGGAGTATGACTGAGTCATCAATGGAAGCCATGCTAATGATACAATACCACAGCGAATTTTTGCGTCAGTTCACATCAACAACACAATCAAACTAAAATAATAAGTAATTGCTAAAGTTCGCCTATTATCTTGCGCTTCACGAAATTAGACTGATTAGAGACTGTACAGACTCGTGTTTTGTCGCCTCTCAGGGGAAACCAGTGTGCAACGCAAACCCATTCTCGTGAGACGAATAAACACGAATCTGTGCTAATTCCATGAGGCACACGGATAGTGGCGAACTACTGTAAAAGCGCACGTTTCTGCAGGCTTAGTTGGGAATAATGTCCAGGCGCAATATTTAAATACAGTGTGGAATAATACTTCTACTTTTACATTATATGAAAAAATAATCTAATGTAAAGGTTGCCGAGCGAGATCTTTTTTTGGGTGGTGTAAAAATAGTTCTGACGAATGACGTCATGGCTTCATTTTTTTTTTAATGGAATGGTAAATAATATTCAAATAAACATACAAATTTTCTTATTATATTGCTTGGAAATTGTTTGCAGTGCTGCCATACTCTTTTTTTTTTTAATTTTAACGCCAGTAGATGTCATTTATTTATTAATATCCAAAGTTATTGTATTATAAACGAAATAATTTTTTTTTTTAAGTAATTATGTCATATTTTTTATGTGTTAGGCTATCCTAGCTACCTATCCTGGCTACCCTCAAGTATGTTAAAATGTTAAAATAAAATATATCGAAACGAGAACAGTAAAACTAGGGAAGCGAATTAAAACATTAAATAATATTAGGAAGAATAATTTTGTCCATTTTAAATCATTTAAAATTTAAATTAGGAAAAAAATCTTTCCTTTCCAAAAAAATTTTTAGTTTTTCATCTTCAACAACTTACAATTTTTAAAATGTCTACATATTTGCCTTAAAAAAAAAACGTTTGACAATGCATGAATATTTACAACTTTATTGTTCTTAGGAGATGCCTCAGCAACGTCAACATCAAAACCAACCCCAGTCACAACCCCAGGTAAAACTTACTTATTAACATTTCGACTTTTCACCTGTAAAAGAAATTATTTAATAGCGTACGAACATTAGAATCTCTGTTCTAATATATTCTTTTTATGTTATTGCAGGTATAATTTGGCCCGTTACGACTGGTAAGATTTAGTTTAGAAATTTTACGCATCCAAAATGAAATTTTTCTTCCAAACCTCAGCTAAGCCACCGCCACAAGATTGCGATCAGGTCATCTGTCCAGCATTGAATTGCACGGCACTTACCCGCGACGTCCAGGTCCCAGGACAATGTTGCAAGAGTTGCCAACATGAAACTAAATGCGTCGTCAAGCTACAGTACAATAATAGATTGGTGTTGAAGGAGGTAATAGAAAGTGCTACTTACATTGGTATGTAGAGGGCCCAGAGCTCTGTTCCCTAAAATCCCCACCCAAACATTGATCTTCTGTGAGTGTAAGTCCTCCGTCCAATGCGGATGACGGCGTTCCCCAGCTCCATGCTGGGAATAGTTTGCTTTGGCGAAAAGACAAATATTGCATTTGTCAAAAAAAAGGGCGAAGCCTTTCTTTATGTAATGTTCTTACTACGGCCCTCCGATTAACACTATCCAAACTTAGCTGTCGAGTTGACACATATTTTCGGTAACTGATAGAACAACATTTAATACGTCATCGAATTTTTTAGCTTTTGGCGATCATTCTTACTTAAATCTTTAAAACATGAATATGGCTTTTGGATTTTAAATGTATTTTTGTGACAGTGAACCGCGCAATCCGGATGCTCCGTGTTAATCAAAGTGCAGACCTCTTCATGCGATCTTCTCCCTTAGTTTGTACTCCCTCGAAATAATAATACTAACCTACACCACAAAACACCAGTACATCAAAGACAACAATAATGTGATCTCTCGAATGATCAACTTAATCAGTCTATCCTGATCACATTGTGAGTAAATCTTTACAGTCTGTTTCTTTCTTTTTACTGTAGCCAGGACAAAAATGGACAGACGGCCCTTGTCGGGAATGCGAATGCGTTGGCAAAGAAAACTTCCAACATTGCTCAAAGTGCAGTATGAAGCGTTGCGCTATAGTCAACAAGAGGAACGTCACCCTTGGTAATATCTATTACGAATTCACGAAGGGGCCCTGCTGCACGGCAATGGAAGCAGCCGCTTGCGTCTACGATGAGAAGCTGTACAGGATTGGCGAAATATGGGACATCGACAGATGTAGGTCCATGAAATGCGCCAAAGATCCCGAGAGCACCATGCCGATGCTGCATGAGTTCACGCAGGTGTGCCATGAGGAATGCGCACTTGTAAGTAAAGATTTCGATTGTTCTTCTATCTTTATCACTTTTATTCAGACGGAATTCAAATTTAATCGTGTTGGTCTAAATAACTGGTTATTAATTTTAATCTATTGCACGTAGGGTTTTGTCTACAAGAAATCCGAAAATCTATGCTGCGGGCAATGCGTCCAAGACAGCTGTATCGTCGGAAACATTGCAAGAAAAGTCGGAGATACCTGGGAATCATCGGACGGTTGCACTGCCTACCGATGTACTAGCGATAAAGGGGTTTACCAAGTAATATCTCGCACAACTACTTGTCCACCACTTCCAGAAAATTGCTCCGGAACTATCAAGAAGGGTCGTTGTTGCTCATACTGCGATTCGTCCGAATTGTTCGCCTGGGAAGAAGAACCATTCGACTGCAACATGGACCTCATACCGCCAGCCGTTTAAGTGGAATTAAACGGTGGTTGGAAGATGTCGTTTTATTTTTGATTCGAATTATTTTTGAATTGAGTATTTAGCATTTATTTTTTTAATGTGTTCTATGCCTTTTTCTAATAAACGCTTTTGAATATGGAACTGTTTATATTCTTGGCTATGTTGTTAGCAAAAATAGAATCATTCCAACGTTGTTCCATACAATTTAATACATCTTCTTGCAGACAAGAAACTTGAATTTTCTTCTAATCGCTAACACGAGGATATGTAAAACATGCAAATAATAAAATAGCGTCCCTCCCACCCATCTCTACTACTACCTCTCCTTCTACTATCTCTTCTCAATCTGGAAGACAAGCAAGCTATAAAAATTCGTCATGAATAATCTGCAATAAGTCTGTTCCGATTTTCTAAATGTTACTGAAACGTCCTCCACTCCCCAGCCATCTTCAAATTAAAAGTTTCAATAAAGGGAAGAATATAAAACAAAACGAAACAGGCAAACATGAAACAAAAGACGACGATCGAACTTCAACAGGAAATAAACAAACTCAAATTAAAACTAACAAAAAAGTATTTAATAGTGATGCTAAATTGTCTAAAAAGAAGAAAAATAAATCGTCTTCAGAACAATCGAAATCAACGCAAAATGATTCCATTCAACAAAATGCATCAGAAACAATGTCTAAGGACAAATTAGAAAGGAAATTGCAAAAGGATACCCTATCTACAGATAAACTTAAGGGTAATATTGATGTGAAGGATATTGATAAAAAAGTAAGTGCAAAATTGAAAAATAAATTTAAAAAACAACAAAAAAAGAAGAAGCAAATCGGGAAGATCAAAGATAAAAAATTGAATAGGCATAATAGGGATGTTGCGAAAAATATTAAAAAGTGAAGTTTTAATTTGTTAATTTAGGGGAAAGAATGTTGCTGTTTGTTGTTATGGTATAATTCTTTACTTTTTATTTATGCAAATAAATAAAACACATTTTTGTAATAAATCAATGCTTTACTTCTAATATTACATAATATATAAAACGAAAGGATTTGATTTTATTAATTTAAAGAACAGAATTGTGCGAACAATATGTATTTATTCTCACATAAAATAACATTCACAGCTAAAATTGCCAACCTCCAAATAATAACAATGAAGTTAGCGTGAGCATTCAGCAGGACCAACCTGGTAAATCGAAACAAAAACAATCACTAGATTCAAAACCAACAACTTCCGAAGGATGTAACTGGCGAAATTATTGCCAACTTTGCTATGAAATTCTAAAATAAAAATGACATTTTTTATGCTGCCGGTAGCCGGAAAATAGATCAACATAAGATTCAAATACTTCTTCATATGATTAATAATTTCAAGAACAGGCTTATAATGTTATTTAAAAGTCTGATAATACTGTAGTAGAATCTTCATTTTTTGTGTAAGTTCCAAAAAAATGCCAGAAATTTAATCGATATCATGAAATTTCTATAGCAACCGCACTAAATTCTTGTACAGCAGTCATATACTAGTATTCGTTTGACTGATAAGTGTAAAAATAATACATCCTAATAATGTTTTGGGGCTTAACGCCAGCTCTAGACCTCCAAGAGGAGATTAACATTCACGCCATGTTGAACAGTGAAGCGAACATCTTGCTAGTAGGAGGTGCAGATTGTCGCCACATCTTGAAAACCCTCGCCAAGCGATACACCCACCATCCTACCAAACTTAACTTTTACGTGGTAGAAGCATGCCCGGAAACTATAGCCAAACAATTGTTCCTTTTATACGTCGCCCTGCAGTCTGAAAAATACCTGGGACTTGTCCAGAAAGTGAGGTATTTCATGGAAATCTACGGGAATACGATCATTCGCCCAGCCGTATCCGATTATCTGAAGACCAACGCAGCCGGTTTTGTGAATTTAATCACCGATTATAGTTTACTGAACGAGATAATGCCTTTCGTTACCATCGACGTGCGATATAAGGAGAGGGACTATATCGAGAATCTGTATAAATTTTGGTGCGGAAGCGATAGGTTCGATATTGACGATTGCTGGGATAAAAGACTTAGGAAATTATTGGGAGTCAGATATGATAATAAAACAGGAGCTTTCGACTGGGATTTGCACATGAGGTAAGCTAGGTTTTTCCGTTTTTTTTGTATTTACCAGATTTTCACTTTGAAATTTGAACATTTTGATTTGTAAGGTTTTGAAGGTTGAAGGGTTTTTTTTTTCTCAACAGGACCACCAACCTAACAACAAAACATTTTAATCCAGTTTTATACTTGAAAAAAAAAACGTAAAAATAATTAAAAAAATCTATTTTAAATAAGTTTTATTGGATTCACCGTTTCTAAAAATTAAAAACGCATTTGTTACTAATAAAAATTTATTTTAAATTTAAAGATATCATTCAGTTGGTGGTAAAATGATCAACAGTCAGGAATACCAAAGCTTCCGTTCGAGAGGTGTCGCCTTCAGTTGGCTGGAATCCGAAGCTTCCAGACCGAATCGATCGATGGTTTGCGGGGTGATTCCCCACGGGAACAGTTTCCTACATTACGGCTACATGGGCGATATGATTACCGGCCCGTTCGTCGCCTACGGTTTGGACTGTGCAGATAAGGAAATGTTGAAGAATACTAATAGCGTTAACCATAAAAGATCGACGGATATCACCGAATGGAATCTACGCGAAATATTCCACGAAATACATAACGGTACGCCTTACGCGCATCAAAACTTAAACGATCTGAATCTAGGCACCTTAGTTACCAACTTGAATAATTTGAAAGTCGTCGATTCGTCGGTAGATGGCCACATCAAGAAGGCGCCCATTAGGAAATGTTTAAACCTTTCCAACGTGACGATTAATTTTCGTAGCGTAAATTTCTTACAATCCTTGGATTATAAGGAAAACTATCACGAGTTCTTCGATATGATCTATTTCAATTTTAACTATATGAAGTATTTCAACGGGGCGGTGTTGAACAAAAGCGCTAAACCTTACTCGCTTTTGTACATCGAAAATCAATTGTTTGTTTTGAGCAATCGCCAGAAAGAATTGGATAAGTTTAGAAACGGCGTAATCGAGAAATTGGAAGGTTTGAGGTATTCGGCTATCAAGCTTAATTCGAATGCAGATCAACATTTCACATTTTTATTAAATAGCGATTAAGTAATTTTTGAATAAATATTTTTGAAATTTCACTTGTTTTTTTTTTCTTTTGTTTTAAAAATCAAAATCGTTGTGTGATTTATGCGTGATCATAAACGATATATTAAGTTGGTAATTTGGAAGCAAATATTTTTTCTTTGTGTTGGTAGCATACTGATGTGAACCTCGTTAATTTCAATGACAATCTTTCAAGTGAACCAACACAATTAGTACTTTTTGATCACGCAGTATTTTATAAATTTCAAATTCGAAAAGTAATAGAATTTTTACGGTGACTTCGTTTAAACCTAAAAAATCGAATTTGAAAACGGGAAAACTTAGGATGACGTCTCCCTCCCTTCACAAAAAAATATGTATAAAATGCACTTACCTTTCGCAGAATTTCTGACAAAATCGACCTCGGAATAACATTCATTCTTGGTTCTACTCTCGTCTCCTATTCCTTTTTCTTGCTTATTTTACGTATATTTTTTTTTATAAAAATTCATCGAACAAGTTGTAAATTCACGAAATAAAAGAAAACAACAAGAAATCTGCTTTATTTACATGATTTCATTATTTTATCATCAATTTTACTTCGTCATCGTGTCAAATAAAAGTAAATAAGAATCATAATAATAATAATAGTAATAATAATAATGGATATTAGGTAATAATAATTATTTATTGAGGCAGTGTGTATCGTCATAACACTATTATTATAGTATATTTATGTACATCAATCTTGTTTTGTTTTTTTTTTTTCATTAATAGAAAACTCGTAAGATATATCAATACATTTTCGAAAGGAAAAAATCAACCGACCAAACAATTTCGTCCATATATCTCATTCATCCAACGCATGATTAGTTTTGGTTCGCTATTGGCAATTTTCAATCAAAGTGATATCGTCAGTGATGCGAATATGGATAAAATTTTAAGGTCTGATGTTTTTTTTTTTGTTATCTGTATTCATAATTCCTTTTAACAATTAAACATAAAACTTAAAGGAAGAGGTGATTTATTTTTCATTTTAATGGATAAAACAACCTATGTTACTCATTTATTGTTGCTTGGAATGAATCTCTCCTTTTATTTCATCGTTCAAATCAAAATTGGTACAATTTATTCCATGTATGCTGCGCTAACACAATATTTATTGTTTCGGCCTTGGATTTTACAAATTCTTTTGAAATCGAAACAGAAGGAATATAGAACAAACATTGTATAACAGCAATATTGTAGTATAGTCTGTTCGCACCTTAGAAAACAGAACAGCTCGTATGGAGAGTACTTGCATTGTTGTCAAATAGCATTGAAAGATGTCTTAATAGGAAATATTTAATTCTGCAGTTGGCAGTTAACATAATGACAAAATGAACATACGAATGCTCTGCATAAACTAAATAAACCGTATTTGTAGACCACATTTTATTTTTGCAGCAGATGGTGTGTTATTATGAACTCTTTAATGAAGTAAGGATGGAAATGTGGCTTTAGGCCAGTACTAATAAATATTATCAACAAAAAAAAAAAATAAAATTATAAACAAAACGCAAGTACACACAAAACTAAACAAATAACTTTTTTAAATAAAAATCGTGTGTTAAAAAGAGATGTATACATACGAATATTCTGTTAATAGAAAGAGATGACAATAGTCCATAAGACGTACAGTGTCTTTTAAGGTGCGAATAGACTATAGTAGATATTTAAATGTTACTTTTGGATCAAAGCAAATGATAACACGAAAAACCAATCTAATTTTATATTTCGAAAAAAATTTTTCTTTTTTTTCTAGCGCTGGATATTGTTTAACATATTCGGAGTTATTTTTGCAAACGAGGTTCTCTTTACGGTGTTCCCATTTACCCTAGTCTAGAAGTAACAGTTTAGACACCTACTTACCTATAGTAATCTACACAATTATTATTTTCGTTTTTTTCTTCCCCTTTTTAAAAGGTTATAATTATAGAATAACAAGTATATAGGTACACAGTTCGCTAAGTTGAGGGGGAGGTCGGGGGGAGGTTACTGTGGGTAGAATAGTACGTGTCTGAGTGTACGTTATTTTATTTTGCGTGTGGACATCTTAATTGACATTAACAATTTAGGCGCATATTTAAATGAAAATCAATTTTGTTTTTGGAATTCGAAGTGTCGTCGTAAAGAACAGTCGAATGAATACGGGGTTGCCGACTTCATCAAAGTCGTACTTTTCACAGGTACTGCGATTATCTACACCTGTTAGATACTTACACTTGTGGAATTTTTAGATTACAAGTTTAAAATAAATTAAAACAAAAAAAATCTTCGTATTTTTGCCACATCTTTTGGTAAAATGGATTTGGCGCCTTTCAATTTTGATTGAATTAGTTCGAGAAAAGAGCATTTAGTTTAACTAAAATAACAAATTTTGTCAAGACTCTTTTATTATTTTGCTAAATCTATTGGTTCTAATTACATTTAACAAGTCACTTCCATATTAATGTTACACGGCGTCTTAAACCGAAAATTTATTCTCTTTGATAATCCTTTCATTTTATTTTAAATTTAGAATCGAAAAAGAGAGAAAAGAGACCAAATCTAATGAATGTTGTTCTCTTAGATTATTCACATCGGTAACGAAATATTCGGATCACTTGAGAACCTTCCTGGATTGAACCATGTAATTCATCCTCAATATACTTACCTATGCGTGACCTTCCAATACAACACTTTTCTAGGTCCTTGACGCATTAATTATGAAAGGAAATAGAGCAAAACATGTTCAAAACGTTCTCCTTTATTTTACAAATAATATCGCATTTATAAATACAATTTTCCAGAGATATACGTGTGTTTGCTTTTTGTTTCGTTTAGTTAGGTTGGCACGACACTCGGAGAGAGAAGGCAATATTTAGTATTCATTTCTATCGCGTACGTGCGTGAAACGGACGCCGTTTTGTTGTACGTGTCAATGGCGAAACGACATCTAAGTTACGATTTTTCCTTTTTTCCGTTTTTCTCCGAATATTTATACGTTATTCTTTTTTTTGACAAAATTTTTAAACAAACATATGAACTATTTTAATTAGTTTTTATGTAATTTTATATCGTACGTGCGTGAATGTATTTTGTTTAACCTTAATTCTATTGTTTCTTGTTTTCTTTTTGTTCTCTTGTTTATTCTATTAATTAGTTTTTAAAATTAACTTACACCCTGTTTGTCTAGCATATATTTATATTGTATACGTACTATATTTATAAAAAAGGTATAACCATTCGACTGTTCTTTTAATATATTTTCTTTTGTAATACAGCGTTTCTAGATTTCTTTTCGAACTAATTTCGTACGGACGCCTTTGTATATTTCACGTATACGGGCTGGTCAAAAACAGGTTATTCACAGTCCGACGGCGTAAAGCAGATTCAATTTCAAATGTAATAAACATAAAAGGTGTATATTAATTCTTTCTAGTTTTAATGTTATGCTTCTTTAAAGACGTGCTATAGTTCGAGGAGAAATTTAGAGCCGGCCCTGTGTGGTATGTTCTATGAGTATATTATACTGTTATTAATACTGTAAAAATTGAAAAATCAACATGTTCAACGGTACGGAAAATCAAAAATTTGTTTAATTTATTTATTATCTAACATGTCGTCTTTTCACTAAAAATTTTATCGTATTTCTTTTGTTCTTGTTTCTCATATAAATCTTCGATTTCCGTAAAAGTTTTCTATATCGTTTGTATCCTTAATTATTTTCATTTTTTTTTAATAATAATAATAACCACCACACATTCTCAATATATACATTTTACAAATGCACACTATGCAGCCACTACAGCATCTGTTTTTTTTTTCTTTTGTATCCTTAATTTTCGTTAAACTTGCCTTGGACTAAATTATTCGTTTTCTTCTCTCCCGTAAATACGTGTAATAGTAATAAACTTTCGTTACATATGTTTTTTTTTTACTACTGAGCATTTTAGAATCATCATGGCCTTGGTGAGCGCGAAACCATGAATGTTCCTGTTTTGTTTTATTTGTTAGTTTTTATTTCAATTGTATATTGTATTGTATACGTCGCAAAAAACAAAGGAACGATTTATCTTATTTACAAAATTTACAAGAGTGCGCTGAAGATACCAGCGTATTTTTTTTATATCTGACTTTGTTTTTTTCCGAAACGGTACTCGTTTGATATGAATTAAGATTTTTTCATACGCATTGTTTCTTAGGTCGACTTACTTGGCAAAGAATATATGCAAATGTCACTTTAAAGATAGTTGCTATTCAATAAAAACCACATACCTATTAAAAAGGTTGGTCGTAATAAATTTCATTTGGCAACACTGTGTAATTGGTGAACATGAATTTAACTCATTATCAAATCTAGGGACTTTTTGTTAGCAATAATAATTGCCGTAAGTATACATTGAGTATTGGGGGTGTTAAAAGCTTGGGATAAAACCTACAGGATGTTATAAAAATTTAAAATTGTTAAATTCCCATTTCACACTTTTCAATTTTTATAAACCCCTGTATGTTTCTTCGCAACCTTAACCATAGCAGTCAATATCTTAAAATAAGCAAAATAATTGATCAAGAGTGGCTCTTTAAAAAAAAAAAAAGAAAATTTATAAGAATGGGGTACCTTATCCAGGGATATATTGCTTATATTGAAGATTAGGAAACAGATTTGACTCTGCCATTGTAAAACTTTCATCACTTTAATTGGGAGAAAAATATTGACAACCCAAGAACTTCAGAGTTAAGAGAATGTTGAAAGTACAAATTAAATAAGCAGATTTAACCTTCAAACTGAAACATTTGCATATTTCTTATCGCCTACTTTCGTAAAAAAGTCATTCACTCTGCTGAACACTTTTTCCTTATTCATATGAGTTGCAGGTTGGTATGATAGATTTTCTTTTTTTTTTTCTTAAATAATAGGTCTTATTTTCACATGCATGACAGAGACTACGAGAAAAGTCGATGGAAGAGACCACCAGCATTGCTTCACCTCGCACTTTGATTGCAAATTTGCGAGGTGAAACAGTGCTTTTTCTCTTGTTCAGTTTTACATCTATTTTGTTCCTAAAAAAAAAGAGTCTCCTCACAATTTTTTTTTTACAGCATAGTTTCTATCATTACCAACCAGAAACGCGCGAAAATCAAATAAAAAAAATGATCCACAAAGTGCATTTATTTTTATTCCATTTCGTCCTCACCAATGACCTTCAAAAAGGGACTACAATACTTAAATCATCATGACCCTCCTTCGGATGGAAGGAGACAAATAAATCCATAATGCAATACTATAAATTCTCAATTAAATAACAACTCATACGGTTCTCCGCGGAGGGCCGCAACCTCCAGATTCGAAAATGGCGGAAGGGGCAAAGGAACGTCGACGAGGTGATAAAAACGATTGTTTTCTTTGTTTTACGAAAAACAGTTGGCGGCTCCACCTTGCGGATCGAAAACGAAACAACTCATATTTACGGTATATTATGGCAATGGCGAACTTGCTTTTTCATACATTACATGAATATTTTTTTCTTATTGTTCTTTTATGTGTGTTTCATTAAGTATATATTAGGCCAACACATGCCGGTTTATTAAATGGTTATGTATTATCTTTTGTTTTAGTTATGATTTTGTCTATGAGTGTATTTTTATATGTAATATCACAAAAGAAAACGAAATATTAACTGCGTGATGATACTACCCTTACTAACTACAATAAAAAATCGATTTGGTTTAACTTCTTAAAGCTTTTCGTCATTTTGAACGAATTGTTTTGAATGTATGGGGATCTGGGGATGACGCTACACAGCTTTCTGTTGTAAAAAAATCGGCTGTAGACAATTCTTTACGAGAAAAGGCTTAAACTCAATAAAAATCAATACGGAAGCAAATTTGACGCTAAGATAAAAGAATTTTTAGGAATTTTTATGCAATAGCTTTAACGAAAATGGTTTGGTTCAATTATACCGTGTGTTTTATACGTTTGAGCTATTTTTTTCAAATACAAGCATTCCTATTTACAACTAGCTCTTGGTCGTTACAGGAATACTTGGATTCTTACCCATATTGTTTGTACTTTGTCCTGTGCAATACAATTATGAATTGAGAAAAAAAGGGATTGCTTTTCCAAATACTTAGGTGTAAATCTTTTTGTGGAGATAGTAGGATGTATTTCAAACAAGCAGGACTTTATAAATAATTTTGGAACCCCACGATGTACGATATAATGTATTTTTTAATATTTTAAAACGCTTCTAAAAAACGTGATAACAAAGTTTAAACTTTCACAGTTCCTTATAGTAATCAATTTAAGAGCCATCACTTTCGCTAAAATTTTACAAAATGACCAGACAGTAATTGGGCGGAGAGATAATAAAGAATTTCTTAAATCAACAGATAATTTAGGGCTTTAGAAGTTACGCTTTGCTGTGAAACCTTTTCGAAATCTCTCAGAACACGCAATAATCGCGGAAAAATATTTGAGAAACTACGAAAAGATCTTCCTGGCTTTTAAAAACATTTCTTGACGGTATTCGTCTGCCGATGGCGTCATCGCCAACCCCATTTTTCTTTTTTTTTTAACTAAGGCAAAATCGGATCTTTCAACAACGTTCTCGATGACGAAACGCGATACCATCGACCCTTTTTAGAATTTGAACGCTAGATGGCACGCTCCTTAATTTAACAACGCATTAACATCAACGAGATTTTTTTCTGTTTTTTTTTTTTTTTCCCGACCAGTTCCCAATTTTTTTTTTTTTTTGTTTTCCTAGCTCGCCGCACCGTGGTTGCACTTAAAACACAATAATTATGTTCATTTAATATCTGTTTATTTTGGTATTCCTTGTACACCCTTATTATTATTATTATTATTATTATTATTATTATTAATCTTTTTTTATTTGACACCGTAGATTACTTTGATTTTAGACGTAGATGCCCTTATTTTTTGTATTGTTTTTTCGCTTGTTTTTCTTATAATTACACGTAGTACGTAATAGTTCTCTTATCACCGCATTTATTCGATTCTGTTTTGGTCGTCTTACTTAATGTGAATTTGTTGGATTTCCGACGTTCGTCACGCTCTTACGGGGAATTGAGGAACACGATCGCGTTGAATTTGCGAAGATGGTGTACGTTAGTGCATATGTTCGTAGTTGTTTTTGCAATGATGCAATTTTGAAACTAAAAAAATAAATAAATAATAAATAAAATAGTATAGGTGAAGAGAGAGGTTGTTTTGAGAAGAGGTGTAGTGAAAAAGACGGGGCATTTTTTTTATATGGTAAGCTGCTTGTTCTCAAATTATTAACGTTTACAAATAAATTTCTCAATAGTGCGTAAAATGATTATTTCTTCTGCTTCAAGAGAAAAAACCTACTTTACGCACTATTAAAGAGAATATTTAAAAAATTTAATAATAATTCTGGTAGCACAAAAAAAAAACAATTTTTGTTTTGAGTGACAATAATTATAACGACAAAAAGTGACAAATAATAATGAGTTGTTAGCACCGTCTTTCGGATAGAAATTACTTTTTTTTTCAAGAAGGCGCCTTATTGAATGTTCAAATGCATTTCAAAATAAAATTTGATTTTTCGAACTTTATATAAAGAAGGGATTAATCGATGGAATAGAAGATATAACAAGAGAAAAAAAATATTGTTCCTTTGCTCGTCTTCTTGTTTTAATAGCAGCGTTTTACCGTTCAAAATACCGTTAGAATAGGACGACAGCGGCATCCGAGAGATTGAGATCGAGATCGGGACCGAGTTCGAGATCGAGATGGGGTGTGAGAAGGCGCTCGAGTTTTGGCCACTATCAGTGTTTATATTCGGGATAGCGTTTGGGGCGGTGTATGGTCGCGTGTTCGGGATGGGCGGCGGTCGCGACGGGGGCGGCGGCAGCGGCTGCGGCGGGCGGTACAGGAACGGGCGCCCGAACGATGCTCGTCGGTTCCTCGCTGGTCGAACTGCTGGGCGACCGGTAGTACTCCCGCGGCACTGCGCCGCCGCTTGTTCCCGCCTGCCCGACGATATCCTCACTTGCCCACCGGGCTAGCTGTTGTTGAGCTTGAATAAATTCATCACTAGAAAACAAGAAGTGTAACACAACACTACCGTAGGTAGTGGTACGAGTACTACTTGATAACGTATAAAACGAACGACAACAACATTAATTATGAAAGTAGGCAAATGATGGTGAACGATGGTGAACGATGGAAATATTGCGTAAGGTAGTCTCCAATTACATTTTCCCATTCTTAATTTAAGAGCAACAATATTGCACTGACAAGAACTAAATCAGAATGGCATGACATGCAGAATGTCGAGAATAGGTAACTTGCTTAAGTGATGCTAATTCTGATTCAATTTGAGATAAAATTTTAATTTGTGTGGGTGGTACTAGCCGGATTACTTTTATAATGTAAATAGAGTTCTACCAACAAATTCATGGTTCTGATTATCTGAAAGCAAAGCAATAAGGCAAGATACTTGCTTTTACCTGTAAAACTTTTTACATTAGTTTGTACACTGATCCATTGTGAAGTTAGTCCCTCTTTTTTTTTGTTAAAATTTTGACGGTTGTTCTACGTTTATTCCACATTGTTCCAAAGTTACTCAAAAAAATTTCCTACGTATTGAAATTTTAAGTTTTTCTAATTGCTTTAAACATTTCAGAACGGCGTCTTTTGCAGGTCAGAAGATATGGCCAAAAAATGACATCCGGTAATGAAAAGTTGACTCCAATTTAATAATAGGTTCTGCATCAGAGCC
>CACRWG010004591.1:0-22073 GCA_902654985.2 Oryctes borbonicus
TTCGAAAAATGCTACCCGAACAGGTAGGTGATTCATCTAATTAACACCTTTCCATAATTTGCTTAATAAAACGATTAGTCATAATTTTACAACTTACATACGTATCACGTATGAGACATAGAGGATGCAACGCGGGTAACCTCCAACGACACCCAATGCTTAGACGCATCGCTAAACACCAAATAATCATTTTATTCGTAAATTTCGTGTAAATAACATATAAAATGCTTCTTTTATTCTGAATTAAACCCTTTTGAAAGACCTGCTCAAACTTCGTAATTGAATTTTGAGGTTATGTTACAATCTCGCAGTTATAAATTCTATAAAAAGCGAGTCTATTTCGCAACGTTTTATAATCTTATCACAATATTTAATTAGGTGGAAAAAAATACGCCTGGAAATGCTTATTGTCCTTAATTATCGTGTTTTGTGGTAATAAAATTAATCAGTAAAAATTCCCGTTTTCGATGTGTCTATATGTACAGAGTGTTTACTGTGACTAGTCTAAAATATAGATGGTGGAATTAATAATATATCCAAGTTTAAATATTCTATTTTTTGGCAATACAGGGTCGCAAATAAGCGACCCTCGCTGTATATATTCTCAACATCGTTCGCTGTTCAATAGCTTTTATATATTTGTGTACATCTTTGTGTTGGAGAAGTCAAGGCAACGAGATAATCTCCTGCGAAATAAAAAAAAGAAGGAAACAAGATAGATGGTTCACAGGAAGACTGTTTTTGTTTCAAGAATAAGCATGAAACACTTTCTTTGTTTCGTATTTGGCTAGGGATTTCTACGAAATATCGCCACATTCGCCACACACAACGCTAAAATAATTTTTTCGCATTAAAGAAATTTAAGGAGCAACAATAATGTTTTTAGGAATTGCTTTTCTCATTTACCATGTTTTTCCATTTGTAATATATGCAAATTAGAATATGGAACAGGATTCCAGTAATACGACTGTGATAAACAAATAAAATACATGCTTTACTAATGATGTAATATATAGGCTGTCCCGTCAAAGTATCATATTAGAAATGTATGGATTTAAATGATCCTCAAAGTAAGATATACTTTTTTATTTAAATAAATTCTATACTTGCGATTCAAATGAAATATACCCCTATTTCCTTATTTTAAACGGAATGATGGACTTTCATTTTAGGGCAACTTTCATCAACTACTCTTTACATATCGGTCATATTTAAAAAAATACATTTACTACCAGAAGATACTAAAATGTGTAATGCAAATGCTGTAAATGATTCTTAAGTCTGTATCACACGATCAATTTTAGTTCACCCAGTTAATTTTGAATTGGAGGAATTGTGAACGGCGCTTATAATTTTTGTGTTATATAGTGATATTAATAAATCAAAACCAATACCTTTCTTGGGTACTTTTTGTACTTGTTATTCAAATTTGAAAGCATTTCTCTAGTCACAAATATTTTATTACATTTGTGAAAAAAGCTGATAAATGAAATGAGAAAAATAAAAGTACCCGCCAAACTTATACGCCTAACAAAAATGACAATGATAGGATCACAGGCTAAAGTAATTACGGGAGATATTGCAACGGAGACAGGAGTAAGACAAGGAGACAATAGGAAGCTACTGAGAAGAATTGTAAGCCACAAAAGTTTTAACGATGAAGGATATTATATGCTATGGAGCAATGAATTAAAGGAACTTATATAAGAAAATATAGTACAGAACATTAAAACACAGAGATTTGATGGTTAGGGCATATAGAAAATAAGGGAGAACAATCGATAACCAAAAGAATAAAGGTCTGGAGACCAAAGGAGGATAGACCAAGAGGTAGACCGAAAGCAAGATGTAAAGAGAGAACGTAAAGAAACTGGGAATATGAAACATAGATTTGATATTCAAGAATAGAGAATGGGGAAAGGTAATTGACAAGATGAAGAATATTTACCTATAGGACAAAACAGGGATAAAACGGAGTAATTCACCGTAAGATAAAGAGAATTGAAGAGCCTTTCGGGGGCGGCTTTATTCCGTAAGGAATATAATATGAAAAAAACCATTGCACTTTCTTCGCTATCTCACCTCTGCAGAGTAAGCTACATTCACAACTTCAAAATTAGTATTTACAAATATTCGTTAAATTAAACTCTGAGGTTATGTTTAAGTGTCGCCATTCGCAACTAAAAAATCATTAATTTGCATATAGCGGTAAACAACGGTTAGCGGCTGAAAAATCGTCTCGACATGACCACAAGAAACGCCCGCAGGAGTGGTGTTTGTTTGCATTGATTTGTATGAGCGCTGATACACATCGGTTTATCTCTCGTTATTTTACTAATGCAAATGATATAATGGGGCATTAACGGTGCTTGAAAGAAAATCAACAATAAAGTTTTCACTAAAGTGGACACTCTATTTCGCAGATAAAAAATTACACGGTATCTGTTAATAAAACATTGTCTAGAACTACTCCTACGTAGTTCTGTAAATTGTTTGCTGCTGCTTTAATACAGCGTAGATTACAATAATAACACCTTGTAACTCAATAAACAATGACACAATAAACAAAAAGATATCATCAAAGATCAAATAATATTGTAGTATTGTCACAGTACGGCCATCCTTAGACAATACTTTATAAACAGTTGTCAGTTTCATGGTTAAGATTAAGTCTTCAAATCTCCTAGATAAATAAAAAGAGGTAAATGTTATTGTCTTTGTTTTGAAAATCGCGTGTCGTAAGTTTTAACTCTTGTTTTGATGTAAGTTTCTCCTAATAAAATTAGAATTTGGAATTAAAATAAAATTATGTCTTCCATCACTTAAACAAAGTTTCATTTGTTCTTTACATTAATAGATTATAATTTGACTTTCTTTTTACGTAATGTTCCTGATTATTTGCAGAAGTTATTATCGTTCGTGACATAGTAGTTGTGACATAGAAGCCTAGATACTGCGTTATTATATTCGCGCGTAATGTTAATTAGCACTATTTTTTTTTTAATATAAATATATCTTAATTCGAGCTCTAAGAGATGCGATTCTAGCGTTTTTTTCCCTTTTGTAATATAGCATGCCCTAATATGGGTAAAAATCACTAGCTTCTTAAATTTTCTAGATAAACATTGTCTGCACTATTAATCAAAAGATATATTAGAAATATGAAATACTTTAATTTTGAATCAAGTGATCTACGATGGCGTATAAAGCGTATTTTATTAACAAATAAAACAAAAACATTTGGGAGAGATTAAATATTAAAATTATAATAAATGATTATTAACTTCCCTGGAGTGGAGAAAAGATATTGCATCAGTATCTAAGGAGTACAGTCCTTGTAACTAATCCGCTTCATCCTAATCAACACGCCTGTTAGAAAGCAAAATCCACAATAACGGTCCTTCAGTATGTTATAGGCAGATCGGAGGCGTCACTGATGGCGAGAGAAATAGCTTTCTGTGCATTCTTGGACATAGAGGGTGCTTTTGATAACACATCCTTCGAGAGCAATGAGGGAACAAAACTTTTCACCCATTGTATACAAAATGTATGAAAGCAATGGTCCAAAGTCGACGAATAGGCGCTATGTTGGGATCGGTAACGGCAATAATTAGAGCCGGCAGAGGCTGCCCCCTAGGAGGACTCCTTTCACCTCTGCTCTGGTACCTTGTTGCGGACGACCTACTACAGAATTTATATGATAATCATGATCCGAGGAAAATATAAGAATATCATACTGCAACTTACGCAAAGAGCTCTTAAGGACAGATATAAATTGTCTCACAATCACAGCCTGCGCATAAACTCTCAAAAAGTTTCAATTGTCCCTTTTACTAGAAGAAGAAAAGTCTGGCTAGAACCATTCACCAGCAAATGGGAAAACTATTAGTTCAATTAGTGATGAAGGTACTACAGCCTGGGGACCTTAGAGGCATCTCAAAATCTTTGAATATCCCAACATAAATCATCTGATGTCATTGCAAAGGACACGATCCTGATGCAATACAGTTTTGATCGGGGTGATAAGGTGATCATTGGAAGCCATACCGAGTTGGCACCCGACGAGCCTCTAAGCAAAGGATGTACTTTGATATGGTAAACGGACGACTTTAGAGGGAGTTGGAACAGGTATAGGCATCAGTGGCCCTAATTATTGGTGTATTATCTTGTTGAAAGATCGTGTCTTACCTTCAGCTGGTGTAATGAATGGTAGCAAATATTCATGTACTAATTCTTGGTAAACAATAGTATTCATTCTTTCATTGATAACCATCAATTCTGTTTTAAGGCAGTGAGTAAAACCAACCTAAACTATAACAGATCTTCTGCCTTGAACCCTACGTGACATTACTCTTTTCTCCTGCTTTAGGTTGGACCAGTACTAATGGAATCCTGCTTATTAATTAAGCTTTTTCTCGTTACTAAATGTGATATGGGATCCGTTTAAAATTAAGTTAGGTATCAATATCTCTAAAACACTTTTTCTTAACAATTTGTGTACTGCTTACAATTTTCTTCGTCGCAATCTCACTTAGCAGCTAAAACTGCAAAATTTTACCAAATTAAACATTTTCTATATTTGATAATATGATATCCATGGGCAGCTACTCAATAGTTAGTACATATTGTACGCCGCGAGTAAATAGCAAGTATTGAGGTGAAATAGTTTTTCTTCATCGATTTTTAAGAAAATAGACTAATTGCCATTTTAGAAGAAAAGAGTTTATTTTTTTTAGATAAATTTTAGGTTCTAGGTAGGTTCACCTTTACTCATATTGTGCAGCATTTGCAGGTTATCTGTGGATAAGCGGAAGATTATCGTTTTCTTTGGTGTATATGATGCCTTTTTGTTATACTTAAACCTTTCTGTTCCTTTTTCATTTGTTTTTATTTCATCAACTTTTTTCCAGTGTCCTTCAACACTGCCAGAAGATCGGCGAAGGTGTTTATGGCGAGGTCTTCCTGTTCAGGCGCCCAGTTGGCGGGGGCACATCTGTCATCAAGGTGATCCCGATAGAAGGGAGCCTTATCGTTAACGGGGAACGCCAAAAAAAATTCGAAGAGATCCTATCCGAGATTACAATTGCCATGGAATTGAGTGATTTGAGGACGGATGCTAGAAATAGAACGAATTGTTTCAATGAGATGAGGAAAGCGACCTGCGTTCAAGGAAGGTATCCTGAACGTCTTCTCGAACTGTGGGAATTGTACGAGGAGTCCAGGGGTTCCGAAAACGATCATCCTGAAATGTTTGACGGGGATCAGCTGTACATTGTCCTGGAGCTGGCGAATGGTGGCAACGATATGGAATCGTTCGTTTTTAATAATGCCCAACAAGCTTATGCCTTAGTGACGCAAGTAAGTGTTTATCGGTAAAGTTTGAAACCATGTATTTAAATTGTTAGAGGGTCTTCTGGATGTTGCTTAAGATTCATTTTTTTATTTAGGTTGCATGTGCCTTAGCAGTTGCAGAGTCTTCGCTGCAATTTGAACACAGAGACCTCCATTGGGGAAATATCCTAATCTCACATGTAGATAACAACGACAACACTACTTCCTTCTGCCTCGATGGAAAGAATATAACCTTAGATACGTACGAAATACAAGTAGCAATAATCGATTTCACTCTATCACGCATTAGTCTCGATGGTATCTGCATCTATAATGATTTAGCATTGGATCCCGATCAATTCACTGCCACTGGAGACTATCAATTTGAGTTATACAGATTGATGCAGAAAGAGAATGGGTAAGTTTTGCATTTCCCTTAGAAATATGTTGGTCTAACCTGTTGTGCACTTTTCAGTAATGAATGGCAACACTATGAACCATACTCCAATATTCTATGGCTCAGTTACATCATAGATAAAGCGATCGATGGTGTGAGATATCGTAAGAAAACCTGTAAGGTACATGCTGAGTATATACATTATCTGAAGGAATTGAAAAGCGAGATTCTACATTATAGAAGTGCGAAGGCACTGGTTATTGATAAATTTCTCATTTAGTTTTCTTGATTTTAGTTATGTAGATATTTAAAATTTTACTTGCAATTCTATTTTATCGTACAACCATGCACAGCACCTAGAAACAATTTCTAACGTTGCGAAAAGGGATTATTTTTCTAATTGACGGCTTTTCAGTATTGGAAAAATTAAATTTCGTTTTATTATCCCAGCAATATTTTGCAAAGGAGAAAAATCTTCCCTACAAGATGCTATTGTAAAAATTGTATAGAAACAAACGAGAATCTATTTTATCTTTTATACGAAGTTGTAACAAACTACCCAATTGTAAAGTATACACACGATATACACCTTATTGTACAAAAACGAAAACAGAAGAAAAGAAAATTGTTTTTAAAAGATGAACTGACAATTTTAAATTTTATATCTTTGTATATACAAATATTGATGTGGTTGTTTTTAAATTTTTTTAAATAAAAAAATAATATAGTTATTAAAATGTCCTGTTTTATCCTTAAATATAATCAATAAACTA
The DNA here is from genome assembly GCA_902654985.2 of Oryctes borbonicus. Classification (NCBI taxonomy): domain Eukaryota; kingdom Metazoa; phylum Arthropoda; class Insecta; order Coleoptera; family Scarabaeidae; genus Oryctes; species Oryctes borbonicus. Next base: position 6,502 of record CACRWG010004591.1, read on the forward strand.
GCAAAAAATTGGTTTAAGAATTTAAAAATGGCGCGTTTTCTATGTCAACCAACTTTTGTTTGGTCTCGCATAGGAATCGAAGAGAGTAGGGATAAGTATATTTACAGTGCATTAGTTGGAGAAAGGTACGTTACTTCATATGCGTGGTGAACAAATTTGGGTTTTAGAGCTTCACCGCTATTGCCATTGTATTCGGCGTTGAGCTAGCATTTGTTGGTTTAATTTGCCCTTGGATAGTTATGCTCCAATGACATAATGCACTTCTCTTTAAGAAAATGCATTGTAGATATCTGTACATTCATCAAAACGCATCTAATAAACGTAGATGCTGAGTCTTTGGCTGTACATGCAATAATGTTACGTCATTCAGCATCTACATTGATGTTGTTTAGTGCTCATTCATGTGTACATCTTCTACATATATATGTATCAAATTAACGCAAATAAGATAAATTCCTATAATAAAAAATACCCTTAAATTGTGCTCGGAACGGCAACAGTGGCTGGATGAATGGAACTCGATAATATTTAGTGATGAATAACGATTCCTTTTGTGGTATGGAATATTCCAACAAGATAATGCTCGGCTTCGTACAGCCTGACTAACTACGCATTTCTTGACTGAAAACAACGTGAGTCTCCTTCCGTTGCCTGCGAGATCGCCAGATCTTTCATCAATAGAGTACGTATGGGATATCACCGGACTCCGGCTGCTACGAAATCCGGTTTCCGCTATCAACCGAGACAAGTTTCGGCACCAAGTTGCACAGTTTGGCAGGAAATATCCCAAGAGACAATATCTACCTTAATTAATTCAATGCACAGAATGTATTTAGAAGAGAGACGGCTCTACCCATTAGCAGGGGGGAGTTTGTAGGTTTGTTTTTCTTTTACGTTTGAACTATTCAAAACGATTTACCAATGTAGTTGTAATATTAGTGGGTACATTACGTGCAAGAGCGATTGCGATGCAAGAGCACTGTTATTTTCACAATTCTGTGCGGAAAGACTATTTCACATAAGTTATAATCCTGCACTTTCTGTATAGCGGACCATGTACTATGTAGGCAATAAAATATACCCTAATTAGAATTTTATAGTTCCTTATAATTATTAGAGTGGGCCACTTTTGTCTGCGCACCAGGACAGTACTAAGTTTCATATATACATACATATTATATTACTAGTAGAGATGAGCAAGGGTAGAGAAAATTATTACTTATTTCGTAAATATTCAAACGTCGCCTTTGGTAATCCTTTGGTCATGATGTCAGCCAATTGTTCATTCGTTGAAATATATTTGACTGTAACGACTCCTTTTTGTATTAGATCACGTACAAAGTTGAATTTGACGTCAATGTGCTTCGTTCGCTGCATGTCCTTTTCTTGAGATGAAATCGTAATTGCACCCTGATTGTCTTCATACAATACTGTTGGCTCGTCGGGAGCTTCTCCAATTTCCACCAATAAACCTCGAATCCACATAATTTCGCATGTCGCCAAACACAGTGATATATATTCAGCTTCAGTGGACGATAGCGAAACACAAGTCTGCTTACGTGTCATCCAAATCACAGTTGCGCCAAACACTTTTATTACATTGCCAGAAACCGATTTTCTATCATTGACATCGCCAGCCCAATCAGAATCTGCGTATCCAGTCAACACGACAGAATCTTTATTGTAACGATATTCAAGCTTCAGGTCAATTGCACCTTTGATGTATCTGAGCATCCGCTTCGCTGCCTTCCAGTGATCTTCAGTAGCACACGATTGGAATTGACTAAAATAATTCACTGCCGCCGACAAGTCTGGACGAGTAGTACAAGCCGCGTACATTAAGCAGCCAATTAACTCGCGGTACGGTTTGTCTACAAGTTCATCTGTCGAGTTCCTTTCTAACTTCAATTGACATTCCATGGGTGTTGAACAAGGGTTACAATTGGTCATTCCAAAACGTCGCAATACATTCTCTAGATAGCCACGCTGATTTATTCTCAAGATTCCACGGCTCCGATCACGTTCGATGTTGATGCCAAGAAAACTCTTCGTTACACCCATATCGCGCATTTCGAATTCCTTTGATACCATATCTTTGATCTTGATGGTCATCTCGATGTGTTCGCTCAATATTAACAGATCATCTACGTATAACAACAGGTATGCCTTTTCTTCTCCATCATTATAGGAATATAAGCAATGATCATATTCTGAACGAACAAAACCATTTCCGAGCATAAAACTGTTGAATCGTTCGTTCCACACACGGGACGCTTGCTTTAATCCGTACAGCGATTTGTTTAGTTTACAAACAAAATCACCGCGCACGAATCCATCTGGTTGTTCCATATATATGTCCTCTTCAAGTTTTCCGTTGAGGAACGCCGTCTTCACATCCATTTGATGTATTTCAAAATCATGTTCCACAGCAAGAGCCAGCATCACCCTTAATGTAGCCATCCTTGCAACTGGTGAGTAGGTCTCGTGAAAATCGAGTCCTTTTCTTTGAGTAAATCCGCGAGCCACAAGTCGCGCTTATACGACGCTAACTGGCCCACATCGTTTCGTTTTCGGGAAAACACCCACTTGCAGGTGACGACTGAACGATTCAATGGACGTTCGACCAACTTCCAGGTATTATTTCGGTTTAGTGAATCCATTTCACTAAGAGTCGCTTCCATCCATTGTGCCGCATCATCTCTTTTTGCTATTTCTCCAAATGTTTGCGGAACATTGTCAACATAGGCCATGACACTAAATGCGTTGTCCAATGTGTCCGAATTAAGTGCAAACGCAGAAAAATATTCCTCCGGATCGATGAAATCTTCATAACGTTTTGGTGGTTGACGCCTTCGTTGTGGTCGAGAGTTCCCGCTGACTTGTTGATCGACGATTGCATCTGAAACATTAGGTCGGCCAGCATCATTTCTCACGATATTCGTTGTATCGTTATCTAACGAACTCTCTGCTAAACTCTTTTCCGAATTCTCCGCCTCGTCAACACCGTTCATGATTGTATCGCTATCCGATGAACTTTCTGCCGAATTCTCCGCTTCGTCAACATCGTTCATGATTGAAGCATTTGGTTGCGACTCATCAAACACAACATCTCGTCGTGTTACAATAACGTTCTTCGATGAGTCCCACAGGCGGTAGCCGAATGGCTATAGTGTGAATACACTATAGCCAACCATGATCATCTTTGTTGATTTCAAATCCAGTTTCTCTCGTAATTGGTCTGGTACATGCGCATATGCAGGCGACCCAAAAACACGAAGCCTTGACAAATTGGGTTTCTTACCTGTCCATAACTCAACTGGTGTCGCATTCAAATCAATCGCGCGTGACGGACTACGATTCGATATGTATGCGGCACAATACACCGCCTCGCCCCAAAAATTCTTATTTATTTTGCAGTCAGCAATCATCGAGCGCGCCTTTTCGAGCAATGTCCTGTTTATTCGCTCAGCGACGCGGTGTGTATGGTCCGCTGTATTGGATTTGAATCCCGGCTTCATCACAAATCGCTCTGAATTGCTTAGATGTGTATTCCCCACCATTGTCACATCTGAATTTTGCAATCTTTTGTCCAGTATGCGTCTCTGCCATAGATTTGTATCTCTGAAACATATCCAAAACACTTAACTTTTTCTTTATTAAATATACAACTGTGAAATGAGTATAATCATCGATGAAAGTTACAAAATATTGCTGCTCATCCCACGTATTGGGCGTAATTGGCCCACACACATCACTGTGTACAAGTTCCAATACACGACTCGATCGTACTCCGCCTGAACCATTAAACGGTTTTCGAGACATCTTTCCAAAAACACACGGTTCACAGACAGCGTCGACATCGTTTTTCATAGCACCCATTCCATTGACCAAACTCGCCAAACGCCTAACATCAGCGTAATTCATATGTGCCAGCCGACGATGCCAAAGTCGAATGCTTTGTTTCGATTTCACTTGCATCTGCTCTAATTCATTCGATTCTCTCGATACAATACCTTTGTTTGATGCTGTTGTAAAATTAGCTGTTTCATGTTGCGCACGCTTCAAATCAAACACATACAGCTTCCCATTACGCCTGCCGACGGCCATCACCAAATTGTTCTTCAGAATGCGAACAACGCCACCATCAAAAATGACTTGACAACCAGTGCTCTCCAATCGACTTACCGAGAGCAAATTATATTTGAGATTTTCGACAAACAAAACATTGGTGAGAATACATTGCCGTTCAATGTCATCAACGATAATAGTTCCGGGAATTGTACCACATTCCATTGCTTTAATCGACGCACCATTCTTCGCAACACCAATTACGACCGGATCAGGTAAATTCCACATCTCGCTAAACATTGACTTATCATTTGCCATATGCTCCGAAGCACCTGAGTCAATAATGAAACGCATTATTGTCGACTGCGTTCCACATTGTAGCGCAAAATCACCATCATTAGCAATAAAAACTACTTTATCTGCATCGTTGTTCGATGCACAATTCGCATGTGGCTTTTGATAACGTTGATTTGATTTTCTATTAAAATTGCTGTGTGATGATCCACTATTCGCGTTTCGTTGATTTAATTTCGGACATTCGTTCTTTCGATGACCTAGCTTTTTACAGAAAAAGCACCTTAATTGCTTCGAATTACCACCACCATACATGGCGACATTGTCCGAAGCTCCACTCGAACGACCACTCGTGGATTTGCTTTCTTCGTCCAACAGACGCGACCGCACCAATTCCATTGTCAATTTAGATGGTTCGATCGTCTCCAATGCTGTTACTACCATGTCATATCGCTTCGGCAATGTAATCATAAGCGACACAACCAGCATTCGATCATTTGTTTCAGCTCCACAGGCCTTCAATTCACGTATCAATTTGTCAAATGCAAGAAAATGTGTGGTTAAATCGTCAGAGTCTGCACAACGCATATTTAACATACGCTTTCTGACACCAATTTCTGTCGCCACACTTGCCCGTTCGAAAATTGTTTTCAATGAATTTATCATCGCAAACGCTGTAGGTCTGTCCTTCAGGTATTCCAAATGTGAATCCGCAACACGTCGAGTGATGTGAACCTTGCAGATACAATCCTCCTTTTTGATTTTCTCAACCTGTGCACCAGCTACATTCATAGCTTCAGCGGCATTGCTCTCCAGCCATTTTGCTACACCTTTTTCCTCCAATGTAATTTTCAGCCGGAAAAACCAGTTGTCAAATTCACGTCCTTCAAATTGTTTAAAACCAAACTTTTCCTCGTCAGCCATCTCAAAAAAAAAATTCCGGATTGCTCAATTGGCCCAACTAAACGTTTTTATTGTTTCGCACCAATTTAAAAACCTGGGCCCATAACCTATTGTTCATATATCGCAGCAGCAGCAAAAACCGGAATAAAAGACGATGTGTTTTGTATGAATAGACAGGACAGACTGATATTTTATTTTTTTAATTTTTAACATGTCAACTTCTCCATAAAGTAATTAAGCCTACTTTATTTATTTGAATATTATGTACTTCCAACACATTCATCGAAGGTGTTTTCATTAGAGTGTTTGTTTACACTGATTTCTTTAATATGGATATTGCACGAAAAAGTACATACTTTACGTTCTAGTGCATAAAAAAAATTGTTGCCCCATGTAGATTCCGCAAGGTTCTCCTTGAAATAGAAATATATTTAAGGAATTTACGTAAGTGTGACACAAGATCAATATTAATTAATAATATGTCTATGTTTCTTTCATACATTTAATACGGGGCCTTAAGTAAACGAAGTTCGAAGTAACTCTTTTTTTCAAGTTAATTACCAGAATTTTCTCTAAAGTTTCTTCAGTAAAATTTATTCCTTCCAAGGAAGTCATTCCTATACAAGGAAATGGAAGGATAAAGGAAAATCAACTATTCTTAATAAAAGACGAAGATTGGATTTGAAATGATATAAACATTCTAACTAATCCTAAATAATGAAGCACAAACTGACAAATAAAAAGTAAGATATTGATCACTAGAAATGAAAATATTCGTAAGAGTAAATTAAAAACACACATGCACACCACTGAACGACTGATAAGTAAAAACATAAATCGTCGCCTTCATAATATGAATAATATCTACTTATTTCGCAAAATTTAAAATATAGTAAAATACCATTTATAGAACCTTATCATATTAGAAGCTCATATTTTAGAAGACCCCGGATAGAACCCTCTCATTCCAAGGCAACGAAATACACCTTCAACGATAGCTATCGCTAGTCTGCGACATTCCCGCACGTCTTATTGTATCGAAAAGGTCGCGTCGATCCGCTTGATTGTAATACATCTCTTAGGTAAAAATGGATCGTTGCAACAATGGATCTACGAGTTTACAAATATACAAATAGTAATATTGCCATTCATATGAAATCTTATGCCAATTAGTCAACTTTCAACTTCGTACCTTGAATATGGTAGGCAACTTATCATGCATGTTCAAAGCTGGTCTCTTCGCATTTATTTTTTGACATAGTGTACATAAAGCGTGAACTAATGCAAACATGAAAATTAAGATCTAGTTGATTTAAAGAATATAATACACATTAAAATTAAGAAATAAAAATTTAATTCTATATTTACCTAGAGTATTTTTTGAAAATTACATTAAAAAATTAGTTGTGTTATAAATTTCTACGATGTTGAGGTACAATTAAAACTTATGTTTAGAACTTTTGCGATAAATTTATTTAACTCTGTTTCAATACAATTTCCTATTACAAAAACAGATTTTACATCCAGTCTCTGAAGTTACACTAAATTGTAAAATCAACATTTCTCATTCTTCTAGTGATCACAGTAGTAAGTTTAATTCATTGTTAAAAGTAAATTGTTATATTTTAGCATGTATAATTTGCAATTTTGTGTCTTTTTATATATGTTTTAATATAAAAAAATTAATGCAAAACATTTATCAGTCTCTAAATTACACTAAAATAAAGAAAAGAGAGACAAACTTATAGTTAAAATCGCTTAATCTTAAAGTTCCTAATATATATCACAAATTCTGGAGAGGCTTTTTTGTCTATAGATAAGATTAATAAGAAACTAAATTATTTAAGTACATCAAATAATGGGTGAATTGTTAACACTTTAATCATTAAATTTGTCATTATTGCCCAATATGAAGGAGTATCTTATGAAAGGTAAAGGAACCTTGTTGTGTTTATATTTTAAAAGTGGTTTGTACGATTCTCTTTGTTAAATAGAATAATACCTATGTTTTAAAGTGCTAGAGAAAAAACTATTTTATGGTGTTCGTTGTTATTACGGAATTTAGATCGCTTTTCCTAATACTCTCACCACTAAGTAACATAAAAAAATCCCTACCTATAATCACATCACTATAAACATAATGGCATAATACATCTGTAAACTGTAAAGTCTCTTCGAGTTCTTTGTTAATCAAATCTATATTTCCATTACTGTTGTTTCTTTTATCACAGTCTTTATCAAGGTCTTCTTTATTAAATCTCGATTCTGTTAAATCTTTATCATCAGAACTTATATAACTTATTATATCATTGTTTAATAAGTTTAACTCGGCAAAGTTTTCTTCATTTTCTCTCATACTGTTGATCTTATTGGTAATGTTGATGGTTCGATTCCCTGCAAACATATCTTCTTGTATTGTACTTTCCAGTTGTTCCATGATTTTTTCAATTTCAAGATCTTCACTTAAAGGGCTGTCCCTATGCATGAAATCACTTGAAACCAATTCGTCCATTTCGGTATTAAATAAATTCTTCTGCATTTCAGGATTTTCTCTGCCAGTCAATTCAAATTCAGGATCCAGTAATTCATCGTCCAAATTATCACAGTTAATGCTTGTAGAGATGATTTCGGCAAAAGATTTCGTTTCTGTTGACATTTCCATTATTTATACTTATGTAAATGTAGTGATTTACATACGTTGGAAAATGTGAATTAACGTGTATTTGGTATTTCAAAACAATCAATACTTAACATTTTAAAATTCTAACCAAATTGTGCACTTGTACATTACATATGTACACCGCTGTACACACAGAAAGCTGCCTAATGCCGAAAGGATAGAAAGGAAATGCGGGTTGTGTTAGATGATCTACTAAAATGTAACCTTTAGCGATTTGAAAATTATAGAATTGGTAAAAAAAAACATTCTCATTTTTAATACATATCAAAAATTTATTCAGTGAGATATTTGAAAATAGCATTTATTTGATTACAGAAATCTGTAATTAGAATAAATTTAATCACTCAACATAAGATGGCAACACAATCTTTTCAATTTTTTTTTCCCATTTAAATCAAATAATTTTTTAAACTAAACTTTATATCCGTTTTCTAAGAGTATCATGTGGAGATTTAACACTATTTTAGGGCAAAGTCTCAAAATGTATGTGTCGCATGTGGTATTCAATTAAAACCAAGTTTTAATAATGGAAATTGGTGAAAATTCATTCCAAGAATCTACGGAGTTCCCAACCTCATCTACCAGGTTCTTAATTTCATTTTTAGAAAACTTTGAAATGTTATGAGTTTGCATGTATTAATTAAATTATAATTAATATAATAATTTACAATTATTAATTAATCAGTTTCCATTTTCTACCCGCGCTATATTTCTTTATTTAACGCTTATCGTTTTATAGGTTAGGAAGTTGTGAAGTGTGCATGTCAAACGATGCGAAATACACTTGTCCGAAGTGCGAGGTGAAATTCTGTTGTCTAAGATGTTCGGTGATTCACAAAAAAGAGCTAGAATGTGATGGAATTAGGGATCGAACCAAATTCATTCCGCTAAACAAGTTTACCAATCTAGATTTGTCAAGTGATTATCGTTTGCTTGAGGAGATCGGAAGGAGAGTAGGGACCTATAAGCGAGAATTGAAGAAGCCTAATTTTAAATCTAAGCATGCTGTTTTGCCACACGTAAGTGTTTTACCATGTGAAATGTTGAAGTTATATATTGTTTCTTTAGTATTTGTACAAATTACGAGCCTCGGCTAATAAGAGGCACACAAAACTGAAATTCCTCCCACCAAATTTTCTAAGGCATAAAGAAAATACTACCCGATTAAACTTCCATAGGGATGTGATATTTTGGCATATCGATTGGATTTTCACACATGCAGATAACTTGAAATTAGTAGATGATAAAGTTCGTGAAACAGAAAAAATAGCAACTATTTTACAAAAATACTTCAACAAGCAAGAAAATGAAATATTACAGGAGAAATTACAGTATTACCATGCTTTGGGATTATCTGGAATTAAAGTCTTGTTGAAAGCTGAAGAGAAGGCTGGTGATAAATATTACATACTAAATATGCATGAGAATTTGACAGAGAATCTTAAAGGGAAAGTGATTATAGAATATCCAACCATGGTAGTTGTGAATAAAGATCATGTAGATTGTTTTGATGTAGTCGATTCAGGTAAACTTGTGTTTTAAAATTTAGTTTGTATTTAAACTTTTTACAATTTCGTAGATGATGAGGACGATGTAAAGAAAATGGATGTTGAAGTTAAAATGGAGGATGGGAGTTCCATTGTGGATAAGATTATTAAGAAAGCTGAATCAGAAGATAGTATTTATAATTCTTTGAAGAATTTTTTATTTGTTTCTGATTGCTCAGATATAGAGGATGAACAAGACTAGTGTACAAATGGAGGGAGTTAATAAAGGAATGTTTTTCTTTCCTGTTTTTTTAAATTAATTTTAGATCTTTTTTTAATTTGAAGAATTGCATATCATTCAATTGTTTTAATTTTACATAATTGTTGCTTCATACTAAAGTTATTAAGAAAAATGAATGGTAAATAAATACATGCTTTATTATTTATTGTTTCCCATATCATTATTATTTATCTTGTCTAAATATATTATTAGTTGAAGTATACAAAAAAAAACCTAAATCTGTATAACTATTTATATGTCAATTATAACATACATTTATCAATCGCCTTAACGATAGAGTGCCTACATAACTTAGCATATTTTTGAGAAAGTATGCAAGGGCTGTGATATTATTAAAGAATAATAACGTCTCTTTTCAATAGTGGCAAGGTAAAACGCGAAAGTGAGCATATATTTGATCAAATTAGAATGTAAGGTAGAAATACAAAGCTAGCCCATTGAAATCTAGCCAAGTCATATGCAAACAATGCGTATCACAGGTTAGAAACGTCGACGGAAGAAAAAGAACAGATAAATGTTATTTTTTGTCCTTTATATAATTAATTTCTTTACATTTATGTCAAGATATATCATAAAAGTGGTAAGCAAAAATTTGAAATAACGGTAAGCCCTTTGATGGTTATATACATATTACACTTCATTTAGCATTTCCATTATTTTATTATCAATACAAGCGAAATTTGTGTTCAATGTTGTACCTAAAGAACCCAGAAGTATAAGAAAAAGACTAGTACGACTATACAACCAGCTGCAGCTTTCACATACATTGATTTCCTGTTTAAATAAGTTGCATCTTTTTTGTACTTTTGCGTTAGTATTGATAAATTTTGAGTCTTTGTATCCAATTCTGTGAAAACACAAAAAGAGTATTTGTTATTGAACTACTTTGATATAAAGATCATTTGAATAGAGAATTCACCATTGATTTCTTGAAGTACATTTAGTAGCAGTGTTTACCTGATAATACTGTCCCTCGTTGCAATACATCATCAATATTCTGAACCATAATCCTTTGGACATCGTGTAACTGATTATTCAAAGTGGATAAGTTACGTCTTGCCTTGGAATCCATGAATATCTTCTTTGCTTTCTGTATATAATTATCGAATTCGATAAAGGTATATGGTCGTGTAACAGTATTAACACGTTTTCCATATTGTGTATGGAATTCCTGAGCTATATCATCAAGGTAGGAATAGGCTAGTCGCTTGGAATAATTCTTCTCGCATAACACTAAGTAACATATGTCATGTTCTATTAGGTAGCTAAAAAATACATAGGGTAACCAGTTGAGCATGTTTTTTGAAGCCTTACGTACTGGAATAAGTATGGACCAGTTTCTATTGTGCACCGCGGAGGTGATTGTGGGCCCAATTTACGGAATAGCATTTTAGCTTGGTTTTGATAATCTAGAATATTTCTACCTGCCTGGGTTTAAAGGTACATCGTATAATTATAGTTGTATTCTCTTAATTTATTGCAATAAAGTACCTGTTCGTCCTCCTGCATTGTCGCAGCTAACGGCAACCCATCGGCCACCCGAGCTATCATCGTCATCAGCACCATTCTTACTTAATACTTTGAATTCTGTCTTCCAGTTTTATGAGATTACAGAGGTACTTGCAAGGATAATGAGTGAATTGTAAATGTTTATAAGCTTGGAGGTTATTTACACGTCATTGTCAACACGTCAGTTCCAACATTCATTTGTATTTGACAGATCGACTTTCTAGAGCACTTTTGAATGGATTTCAATTTCAACTGTGGCTTAAGTTGCGTTTTTGGATTAAATATAGGAATTTGATTTAATTAATTGCGCAAATTTTTAGTAAAAATCGCGTTTGAAGTTGTAAAATTGATTTTCGAGGAGTCTACTTTACCATTTATTCGGTTAATGCCACTAGATGTCACTCCATGTAGGAAAGGGGAATTCTGTTTTGCTATTGAAATATAGATGGTGCAAATATCAAATCATAATAACAGGAATTATTATTTAAAAGTTAATATTTTGTTGTTTCACTTCGTAGTTAAAGAAGTGTGTGTTGCAGAATATACAAGTGCAACGTTTTTTGTTCTTGTTATCGTTACCATTAATCTGTTTTCCCAAAGAATTTGAGATATTACTATATAAATACATTTTCGTTTATTTCAAAGATTATTCGGATATAGTGGGTAACGACTGTACAAGTGAATGAAATTATTATAATTAGCTTTATTAGAGTCGATAATTTTTCAGCTGTTCGAATGTTTTATACAAACAGCTGAATAAAGAGAAGTCGAACTAAAATATCATTCTGGTAGTAATCATTACTCTCTTCACACACCCATTTATAATAACTACCTATCCGACCGTCTGTAGGCCGCGTATATACTGTATATGGACTTATTTCGCCAGAAAGATTGGACATTAATAGTTAATAATGCGAACCTAATTACCGCCGTGGTTCATCAATCAGCCTCTTGTCATTGCGGTTCCGACTCACCCTTCGAAGTTCTCTTTTCCTCCTCCCTTTGTCCCCTTCCCTATCCCACATCTCAAATACGCTCAAACAACACCTCCACATCAGCGCTAATAACTTCAAGTCCATTACGACGATGGATGCCGGATTCCGCTAGCGGGCACCATGGACCAACCCTTTTCATTTAGCTCGGCGCAGCGTCTTTGTTTCTTCGCGTGATTTCTTCTTGTTCTTCGTACAATAGGCGGCGGCACTTCTCTTGCGCTGAAGAGTAATTAATTTATGGCCGGTAATTAGGATATTGGTGATTGTTTTTCTTTTGCTTTACAACGGGCATTGTGCGTTAATATCTGCGCGAGTTAATAGTTGGTTGTTTGTGCGAACAGCTTTTGAATTCGCATATGATTGGTCAATATATCTGTCCTACAAGTCACGAAGAGAATAAAAGTATAAAAGAAACTGTTTTCTGGTTATTATGTTTTGTATACTTTGACTTGGTAAAAAGGCTAGTTTTCAATTTTTGTTGATAGCTGTAATCATTTAAGCAGGTTATGCTTTTGGCCCATTTTCGAAATAAGCCAGTTGCTTAGTTGCCCAAAAATATTATTATGTAGGGTCTAGAGAGAGTCAACGATTTGTATAATTTTATTAAAAGTTTATCTAAAGAAATAAGCTTTTAAAATAATTTTAAAAATACGTTCTGAGTATTTTTATTAGGAATATATTAATTTCGCTGTATTACTTTTGGAGAAATCTAACAAAAAATATAAGTGAAACATGAACAGTGCAATAGCCTTACAAATAAGTGCTGCATAATATTTTATTCCAATTTACCCATAGCTACTGGGATATAACTACAAGTAAACGTAACTAATTTAATAGTAAATATTTACGAAGCTGTTGCTGTCAGGTATAGCGTAAGGTCAATGAGTTATTGACCTTACGCAATGTGTTATTGACAACAACACATTGTATAATAGTAAACAATCTTATTATACCTGTGACATGTCATGTAAGTGGGTATCTTTTATCTTAGGATTTAATCTGTAATCAGTAATGCTATGAAACATAAAGAACTGAAGAAGGAGTGAATAATTGTAAGAATTTCATAAAATTACAAATATCTCTAAAACTATTATTTGCTCAGAAAGTAAAGTAGAATACAAAAATTATGTAATATACAGCGGCATCTTGTTTTACGATAGTACCTTGCTACCGAATTTTCAGCTTACCAAAGAAAATTTGGATTAAATTTTGTTTCCGAACTCGGAATGTGCTCCGGGATACGAAACGCGGGTTATAGTACATTCATTCAAGATTCGGCAGAATTTCCGCGCGACTTGTGTACATACCAGAAAGAGATAGTTATATATAACTGCCTGTGTCTAGTCTCTTACTATTCTACCGTTCTTCATCTGACTTAAGTTTATAGTTAATACTGTTTTTACTTTACTGGAAAATCTCTTATCTTTATGTAAAATCTTTTTCAGAAAGCAGAGCCCGGTGTTTCACAATTACTATCAAACGACTTATTGCTTGCAGCGTCGCTAATATTGTAATACAAATGAAAAAGCCACTTCACCCACATCGTGTTCCATACACCAAAAGGAATCCTTGAAGGTATTGTATGTAAACGTTACTTCTTCTAAATTTTCACCATTAAGTATTTCTTGATTTCTCTATGTAATATTATTTTCTATGAGCCAATTGCGTTTAAAACGAGTAAAATGATTTTTTGATCATCTTTTTCGGTTATGGGAACGGATTATTTGCATTTTTTTATAAGAAAATTTGGTTCCAGTAGTTTTTGGAACCATTTAATTCCATAAACGTCGTAGCATCGTAAAATGAATCTCAACTTGTCGGCGGTGGAACATATTGTTTTGAATCCGACGAAGGCAGGATCAAATTCTTACCGAGACAGATAGGTTTCAATTGCACATGAAAATAGGTAGGTAATATTATTTGTGGAATAAGTAAAACTTGCATGAATACAGGGGTAAAATTGAAAAGAAAAACTTAGACAGATTTATTGTTTCAACCATCGAGAAAATGTTAAAGTATTTAGTAAAATTAGGTACGTTGTACGATTTTGATTCTTTTTTTTTTCTCGTACGTTCGTGTTAATTAAGGCCAATTACTAGGAATGCATTTTCAAGCACTTTACCGGTTTACATTTAAACTTAAAAACTAGACTAATGTTATCACCTGGTTAACATGTTAGACCTTTTTAACACTACTACATACTATTGGTCATTGGTTAATGCTACAAATTATTGTACTATCTTATAACATCTGGCATAGTCTGATATACACACGTCTCACTTGATACCTCTGAACTTGAGATTCCTCGTCTAGCTTTAGCTAAAGATTGGCTATATAATACCGTACAGCTGGTGACAATTCGATTTCTGTATTTCAAAAGAATAGAGTCAACATCAGTATATTTCCGACTACTTTGACAAAATCTAAAATTTTTCTCATTAGACAATTTCATAATTTTTTTTGGATTATAGTATGAATGGTATATTGTTTGATAGTATAATTTTTAGTATTCCATGAACTACAAATGTTATTTAAAATTTTTGAATTACTCCTTGCTATTGCATATAATAAATGAGAGTAATAGTTAATTCAAGTTAAATAGTTTTTTGCATGATTAAACAAGTTAGTTGTTACATTCTCGAGTTAGGAGCTGGCACTGGTATTAATGGTTCTGTAATGTTTTCTATTTTATCTTTTACAATATAGGTACGTATTTCTCTATAAAACTTTTTATATTATTACTATCATTACTGTCATACAGGTAACGATATAACAGGATCCAGCCAGATGAAGAAATTAGAGAAGTTGAATAACCGACAAAATAGTATTAATGGATCATAAAGGTAACGATATAACAGTATCCAGCCAGGGCTAGCACTCCAAGTTAGTTAAAAGTACTACCTGAAAAAAACCGCATTTCTAGCGCTCGGGAAGCACATTGCGTAAACCGAAGAAATTGGAGAAGTTGAATAACCGACAAAATAGTATTAATGGGTCATACAGGTAACGATATAACAGTATCCAGTCTGGGCTAGCACTCCAAGTTAGTTAAAAGTACTACCTGAAAAAACCGCATTTCTAGCGCTCGGGAAGCACATTACGTGAACCGAAGAAATTGGAGAAGTTGAATAACCGACAAAATAGCGCTAATGTGTCATATAGGTAACGATATAACAGTATCCAGCCAGGGCTAGCACTCCAAGTTAGTTAAAAGTACTACCTGAAAAAACCGCATTTCTAGCGCTCGCGAAGCACATTACGTGAACCGAAGAAATTGGAGAAGTTGACTAACCGACAAAATAGTATTAACGGATCATAAAGGTAACGATATAACA
>CACRWG010004592.1:0-21911 GCA_902654985.2 Oryctes borbonicus
CTAACTACGTGTGTTTTTAACAGGTTCCAGAACACGTTTTATAGCACAACGATGTAAGTGGTTCGATTTCTGCGCTGCTTCAGTTCTTGTGTATGCTCTATTAGTTATTAAGAAGGGGAGAAAATACGGTGTCTATTTGTTTTATCGCGTTGTATGTATTTATTGCCGTTGATATGTCACTAAAACGTACTTTAAAAACTTTATTCGTTGATGAAAAATTTAGACTTATAAAAGAAGCAGAAAGTGGTTCACGAAAGAAAGATGTAGCGGTAAAGTATGGTGTTCCAGCAAATACAGTGTCTACCATAAAAAAAAATAAGCAAACAATTATAACCGCGATCGAAAGTGGTGGTGCAAGTGGAAGTTCCAAAAGGATAAAAAACCAACATACGTAAATATTGACAAGGCAGTTTTAGAATGGTTTAAATCGGTAAGGATGCAGAACTTACCTATTCTCGGGATAATCTAATTTCAAGGCAAACACGGGTTGGCTAGATAATTGGAAACGAAGGTATGTGCATGCATAACAAAACTGTGTGAATTAGGATTTCAAAGCTCTCTTTTTTTGATTTAAGATGGGCCATATGTCAGAAAAGGGCTTGTGGAGAAAGCTATGACGTGAGTGACGAGGGCTGTACTAAATGGAAACGTGATGTTTTACCCCATTTACTAGAAAGTTATCAAGCACAGGACGTTTTTAATGCGAATGAGACGGAGTTATTTTTTAATGTCACCCTGATAACACATTAACTTTTAAAAATCAGAAGTGCCATGGGGAAAAGCACAGTAAACAGAGAGTTATACTGATGATTTGTGCCGCCATGGATGGATCAGAAAAATTGAAATTGCTCTTGATAGGTAAAAGTAATTCACTTCGCTGCTTTCGAGGTGTTAAGTGGTTGCCTGTCGACTACAGAGCAAATTGAAAAGCATGGATCACACGAGCACTTTTTGAAGAATAGTTGTTAAAATTGGATAAACAATTTGGAAACGCCGAATGAAAAGTTATTCTTTTTATTGATAACTGACCAGCTCATCCTAAAGACATCCAATTAAACAACAATTACACAATGTGCAGTCATTATCGCCGCAGAATTTTGAAAAAAACTATCAGATGTTTTGAAGAAAACAAAAAAAATAACATTACATTAATGGACTGTGTTGATGAAATAACCAATGCATGGAATATCGATGTTAAGCCTGAAACCATTTCTAATTCTGTTTTAAAAAAGCCGGCTTTGGTCAGCATTCTGACTGGGAGCCAGAGGATGAAATTCCTTTGATTTTCATCTGTGGACGCTTGAAGGAAAGAAGTGAGGAAAAAATACAACTGCAAATGGAATATGAAGCTTGGGAAAATATCAAAAACATACAAGGTGTCATCTTTAATGATTTCTTAGACGTGGATGATACTGCTACTTCAGAGTTTCCCACAGATGAAGATATTAACGAACTCTACAAATATGAATCCAAATCTGTAGAGCTCGACAATAAAGATGAGAATGAAAACGATATGATAAAGGATGATTTGGAAGATGATTTGCAGCAACCACCTTCAAGCGAGTTGGTTGCAAATTCGTTGAACGTTTTGCGTTCCTATTTAAAAACCAATGAACGTACAACCGATTCACTGTATCACACGTGAAAAGAGGGCGTGAAAACTTCAGAAATTATTCAACGTCTCGAAAGAGTGTTTGGTGAGTCTGCAGAATCTAAAACTAGTGTATATCGGTGGATTGATCATGACATCTTACGTGATAGTTTGGGCATTAGTAAGGTTTCAGTCCGCTGGGTGCCAAGACTATTGGGAGCAGAGCAGAAACTCAATAGGTCTGACTCTTTTCGTCAACTTCAAGACCTGTTAGTCCGTTACGGTGATGAATTTTGGCAACGGATAATAACCAGTGACGGATTATTTCAATCCTGAGATCAAAAATCAATCCAAAAAATGGCGTAAACCAGAAGAACAGCCTCCATTTAAAGCGCGGGCAGTTCCGCCTGTTGGAATGGTAATGCTTACTGTTATCTGCCCAAAGGTACTACAATTAACGTAGAATATTATTCGAATTTTGTATCCGGCCCACTGCGGCAGGCACTTGTCAGAAAAGGCCTGGAAAGTTGCATAAGCGTCCGTTATTGCAACAGGATAATGCAAGACCTCATACCGCTAGAAAGACGAAGGATGTGTTGAACGATTTGCTATGGGAATTGCTTCCGCATCCATCTTACTCATCAGATCTCGCACCCAGTGATTTTCATCTGTTTCCAGTTCCAGACCTTTACGGGTGTTCGATTTGAGTGATTAATTAACATAAAACTTGTCATAAATAGGTGGACTGCGGCGACACCGAAAAGGTTCTTTGTGGACGGCTTAAAAAATTAGTTTATCGTTAGGATAAATGTAATCAGTTAAATAGAGGTTATGTAGAAAAACTACATTGTAATATTGATGAAAATTGACCAAATAAAAAAATTATAACCAAATTCACCGAACTTTGGTAACATCCCTCGTATATCGTTGAAAGGTCTATCTATACGGTGCTAATATACGAGCTATACTATTTCAATTAAAAAATTATATTCGTTTCCGGTTTGAGACTGCCATGAAGTTGAAAATATTTTAGAAAAATACGTTATTATCCACAATATCGCACAATATGAGTAATTTTAAACCACAAAGTAGTTTTTTTTTATTTTCATTCCACAGACTTTTCTTCATCCTATCATCGTATCATCCACTCAAGTGACACTCGCATACACGATTCAACAAACGGATCAATCTCCACTCAGATTACGTACGTAAAACATGTTTTCGCGTTTTTTTTTTTTTATGAACATCGATCTCGGCTGGCCTTGACAGGGCGACCTCATAAACATACAGATATAGTCTAATTATGCATTTACATAATTCAAACATTCTACTTTTCAAAATAAGATATAATTTATCGTACGTAATGGATCTATCAAATGATTATATAAAAGTTTTACATGTTTGGTACTTACAGAACGATAATAACATATATTTAGTGCATATCATGAATTTAGAATAGATATACATCCAATATATGCAGACTATTTAATGGTCTTCTTTGCGATCTTGGTTGAAGTAAGGTGAAAGTTCTCTGTGTACGCGAACAAATGAACAAAATGCAAGCAATTGAGTTTAACGGCCAGAAGAAACAGCTAACCCTGATTCAAAAAAATGTACCCGAAATTAAAGATGGGAACCAGGTACTCGTGAAGGTGGCTTATGCGGGACGGATCTACATATAATTCAGGTAAGAAGTAAATCGTTACATCGTTTGCTCAAGGGCAAACTTGTTCTAGATGAGTAAATGGTTTGGCAAAATCCATTTATTCTCCAAGACCGCAAGGTCGCGCAACCCCCCTAATATATTCTTTAAAAATTCAATTGAATTCATAAACAAAATTATTCAAATTTATATTACGCAATTGTTGCGAAAATACAGTTTAAAAACATTGTGAAATGTATCACTTATACCTCGTACAATAAATAGGTTGAAATGGCCGCAAAGAAATCGCGGCCCTGGTTGCTATGGCAACGGTACGACTCCTGACCAAACAACCAATCACAGTCCAATCGGTGTATATGCATCTGGGCCGCACGGTATCCGCATGCAATCTTATTTTAATTACGAAAGGGAGTGTTGTCGTTTAGTATAGATTTTTCTCGCAATTTCATATGGTGACAAATGGTTGTATATATAATAACCTTAAAAATGAGCAGTATCAGTGTAAGTGACTCGAAGAAAAAATTAAAATAAAAAGAGTTAGATAGGCGATAATCTCAACTAAAATTGGAACAAATGACAAAAAAAAAACAAAAATAAAGCGTCCACGCGACGATAAAGTCAATGGAAAACAGACCTGATAAACATTTGTATTTGTGAAATCACGGAATTTGTTCACTTCTTGGCATAGATTCGTTCGCAAAGACAGATAAGCTAGTGAGTGATTTGGCTCATTTTCAAGTAATATTTAAATTCAATATAAAGTTTAAAATTGTCGAGTAAATAATTGTTCAACATTTTTTTTTAGTCTTTTTCGCTAACCTATGAATTATATCTATTTAACAACAAGGTCGTCCGGCGTCCCCACTCCATCGCGTAGTCTAATACGCGAAGCATAAAATTGCACATATATTATGAATTACACACCCGAACGTCGCCTGTTGGGAACTTTAGTTATATGGATGGACACACTCTAACAATATGCTATTATTTTCGGTGAACATTTGTCCATCGCTGGAGCGCAACATTCTCGCTTGCCTTCCAGCGGTGTTTAACCGCGAGAGGTTGGGGGGATACATAGCTGCTCCGTTACATGTCGGCACTTCCCGGCCTTCTATGCTGTGTGCCACGTGTAACGCATATCGCAGTGCGAAATTGATAAGTGTCGGAATTCAGCGGAAAGCGTTAAAAATGTTCAAAATGCGTAGAAGCGCATCAACTTGTCAGTTTGCCAACAGGGTAAACGCAATTTCCAGACTTAATATATAATGGTGAAATCAGGCGATAAATGTTTATTATGTTGGAAACCATATATGTGTAGGAACCATGTAACTAGCGCAACACGCAATTGCAAAAAACCGAAAGGAGACCGTGTAAAGAATTTCTATGTGCAAAAAACGGCCAAGCAATGTTTCCTCAGTTTTGGAAGACATACAATCCAACGTGGGAATTACCAAGTCCGCAAACGCTACGTAGGTATTTGCTATCAGTGCGTGAGAAGAATTGTGTGAAACCCGCTGCAAAAAATGAACGGTTATGGCTAACTATTGATGAAACTACAGACTAGTATCGATTGTAGCATGGACAATAACCTTGAAAGGATCACACCCTTATTTGCTAGCCTGTAAAAGACGGCAAAGATGTACTGCCGAAGCTGTTTATATCGATGCTGCCGCAGATATGCTTCGCACAGGTCAATTATTCAAATTTGTTCAACCGAATTTGCTGCACATAACGTGTCTGCTTCATGCTTTACACCTTGTAGCAGACACTATCCGAAAATGTTATCCCGATGTGGATCAACTAATAGCACAGACGAAAGCGGTTTTTATTAAATCGCCGAAACGTATTCGGCTATTCCGTCCACAGTGTCCTGGCATACCGGAACCGCCACAGCCAGTTCTTACACTGTGGGGTACTTGTTTAGAAACAGCATTCTATTATTTTAAACATTTTCAAAAGATCAAATTAGCGATTTTACAACCAGATGCTAGAGAAGCAGCTACAATAAAGCTAAGTCAAATGCAATTAGAAAATCCCCAAAAAAAATGAAAACTATTAACGACAAATATGTTCCAGTAACCGAATATTGTCGACCACGTACCAGCGCTATTTTTTTAGATGACGAAAAAAGTGTTTCTGTCGGAGAAAAATTTAATACTATATTACGTAAAAATGTCGAATTTTCTAGATTACGCCATCTTTTTAACAATAGTATTGCGAGAGATCCGTTATACAGATTCAAAGACCACTTTAAATACGCGAATGTTACATCGCTAGATGTACAACGATCTTTTTCTGCGTATGAGCAGATATATGGTATACGCCGCAACGGACGGGTTTTAAAGAGGCCACATACGCTATGATACAAGTGTCGAAAGTCTCACTTTCGCATTTCTTTTCCGCCATCTAAGCATTGCGTTTTCGTAAATTCTCATATTTGTTTTTTGTTCTAAATAACACGCACGTTTATTTCGGTTAACCCACCGCAGTGACGCTACTGCTAGGCAATCGACTTGTTGCGAACTATCCATGACTGCAAACTTTATAAATTTATAACAATTCGTTTAGAACAATATTCGATGCTTTAAGATTCGAACATTCCAATATAAAGATTACTATTATTTCGTTTTACCGGCTAGAATCTATTGAAATTTACGTTTGATGGGATGAAAGAAAGATATAGACATTTCTCTTAAACCATATAGAAATTTGTAACCATAAAAACGACTATGGAAAAGCTATCATGCAAACGGATCTGTATTCAAAAGGTGTGAACACCTAGTGAATAGTAACCATTTATTGAACTAAATTAATGAGTTAAATGGACGCCCCAGAAAGAAATAGGTTAGATCTGTAATAGAAGACACGAGATTAATAAGAACAGGAAATTGAAAGGTAGCTGAACCAGACCAGAAGAGACTGTGTCTCTGCATTTGAAATTGGGGTATTGTGGTCTATCAGAATATAAAAAATATACAGAATGTTTCATTTAAAATTCCAATGTTCGAGATGACTTCTAGTTAGATCGGAAATTAAATTAGAATGCCGATATTTCCATTTTAGTTCTCATAATCGGTTATTTGCAAGTACAGAATTTCACAGCAGCAGCAATTATGTTTATTATGTTGATAACTAACAAGAATTACAAATGAAAATTACAACTAATTTCACGTTTAAAATCCACAGGGTGAATTTCCAGCGAAGCAAGATGGCGTTACACTCGGCCATGAGTTTTCAGGTACCGTAGTAAAAATAGGACCTTTAGTAACGCAATTTAAAGTTGGGGACCATGTTGCGGTTGATCCGAACAGGTTCGTATCATACAAAGTACGCGTCTAATGGCTTTATCTACTCCGCACTTCCAGAGAATGTCGCGTATGCAATTTTTGCCACGCAGGAGAGCCGCATTTCTGCCCCACTGGGAGCTTGAACGATACGCTTGGCATCTTCAGGAATCCATTCCTGATGAATATTCGGCCCATCCTCCAGGATGGGCCGAATATTGTATAGTTCCAGATTACCAAATTATGAAATTGCCCTCTGGCATTACTTTAGCTCAAGGTAATTTTATGAATTACGCTCCTTCAAAAACTTACTCAACTTATCAAAACACGCTATATTCAAATGCTCATTAGTTTTAATTATCTTCTAATTCTCCGTGTTCCATAATTGTCAAGAATCTATCCACTGAACAACAATGTGATACAACAACATATGAACGGATAAATTCAGATAACGGGTAAAAATGGTAGCTATCAACTCAAGACTTTATTTAAAAGCTTTAAAGTTGACTATGAGTAAGACTATGAAACCAACTTTCATCGATAAAGTAATAGATCTTTGATCATGGGTCATCTTTGGATATCCAACGAAGCTCTTAAAACCAATCGATTTGCATGTTCGAAAACTAATTCATCAACGCATATCAATCATCTATTCAACTCCACAAGTGGTAAAGCAGACAAGATTTCAATTCCTTCTCTGATTTTAGCTGCGCTTTGCGAACCCTTATCCTGCTTAGCCCATGGTTGGGATAAAGTGTCCCCTATACTGATAGGAAAAAATATTTTGATCGTCGGAGCCGGAATTATAGGAAATCTATGGGCCATATGCCTACATCTGCAAGGTCATCGACGAGTCACCATCTCAGAGCCAAATCCATATCGCAGGAAACAACTTGCGAAATTAAGTGCGTATATTTCCGAACATTAAACGTTTACCTTTATACGCTTGTATCGTTTCAGACATTGGTTTTGACGCCATCACCCCAGAAGAACTACAAGTACGTCAGAGCAAAGGTGTTGTCTACGATTTAATCATCGATTGCAGCGGATTCGGGCCAGCTATTGAAAATGCGATTAATCTATTGAATTGGGGCGGGACGCTGTGTATTTTCGGCGTGGCTGCTCCGCATACCAAAATTAGGTTAGAAATTCCTCTCCTGACGAATGAAAATTAATTTAATATTAACGTTCGTTTGTAGTATTTCACCGTACCAACTCTTTGAAAAAGAGCTGAGAGTGGTTGGAGTACGGATTAATCCGTTTAGCTTTCCAAATGCTTTGGGACTGTTAGAATCACTTGGAGAACGGTTAGTAAACTAGGTGAATGTTGACAATAAATGCCCTTTATAAAACTTGGGAAAAAGTAGCAGAGTACTTGAAACACTTAAACTTACAATTAACGCCTCTAATGACTCCCATGATTTAAGCAAAAAGAGTTTAAAAAGTTTTTTTCGTTTTTTAGAATTATAAAATTGTCAAATAAGAAAAAAAAATAGTAAATTATTAACGCTGTATTAAATACCATCGTTGTAAGCGTGTGCTCTTGAGATTGTATTGATACATTCCTTGTTGTTGGTGGATTCCAAATGCCCAATACAAATAAGGAGGCTTTGGTAAGTTTGCGTGGTTACTGGAAATTAGACAGAAGCATTTTTTGTGCCGCTCGTATGCTTTGTGAAGTTAGAGGTCGCAAACCTGATATAAAAAATTCGGGAATAACCAGACAGACCTATGGGCGAAAGAGGTCCTGGAAGATCTATCGATTACGCGACAATTGTCATAGGAACTTGGTCTTTTGTGGTGGACAACAGGTCGCCATCTTCACAAACTGAAGAAGGTAACTAAACGATGCAAGTAGGTGCCTCATGCATTGACACACCGACAAGTGCAATCAACTTCTTGCCAATCCACAGGATCTCCATTTCTGTTGACGAACCTACCTTCATAGTTCAAAGAAATCAAATCAGTGGTTAGCCCGTGGCCAATCTACATTATATCAAGCAAAAAAGAATAGTGCTGTGTGCTTGCAGCCCAAAGAACTCTCCAGATAGTGGTGATGTCCCGCACGAGTCCGTCATTGGGCTCCCCTTCTCCTATACTCCCCATTTTAGAGACGTTCCCTTCTCAACCTTTGCTGGGTAACAGTCGGTCGGTACCGATCTCTCAGAACCTACCTCACATCTTGCCCGCCGGGTTTATGCCACGCAAAGCGCGCAAGTGCGACAAGTACCGGCCCCTCAGGGCCTAGGCCACCAAGCACTGGCAACTATCGAGCAGGAGGAAACGGAACCGATCATGATATAAGCCTATACAACAGGGATAGCCGGGCCAAAGTTTTTCTCGAATTGTGCCTGCCTGGACGTTCGTTAGCCAGAAAACCTGGAATTGAGTCAAACCACCATTCGGATGAATCTGAAGGATTCCCCAACCAGACGGTCGGTGAAGCAAAACGCTCCCCTATGCATGTTTGCCGCTGTCATGCTCGTTACTCTGTGACCTACCAGAGATTGGGTAGCGAGAGAATGGCCAATATATCAACCAAAGCAGTGATTACATTTAAGGTAGTACTTTGTCAAGGTGGTCTGTTTTATCCTCAAGGTTAGAAGAAAATAAATTCAATTTTTTGTAAGGATATGAAGCTATTTTAATATTACTGTAATTGTTAAATAGTTTAATGTTATTAGACAAATTTGGTAATTTTCTGTAATTGTAATAAATATTCTCCGCTAGAGTCGTTATTGCTAGAGATGTTATATACAAAGAAACTGAAAACCGGTGGAATGGATTATTGTTGCAAAGCAATCTATTAAGGAAAGATAAAGAGGATAATATGGTTAGGATGGCAAATATGCAAATTTAAACATACTGAGAGACTAACTTAGAAAAAGATCTTTCCTTAAGTAAGTTACTTCACTACAATAAACCGTTTCGCCGGGTTCCGGCTTCTGTACAAAACATCTCCAGTAGCAACAATCTTAAGAGCACCTCATACCTTTTCTCTCTTTAGATACTTGAACTACGACAACCTCGGTATCAAGACTTTCGCACTGAAGGAATATAAAGCAGCTCTGGATGATCTCAAGAAAGGAACTATTGCCAAAGCAGTATTTAAGCTGTAGATTACAACCATATCCTACGCTAGTTTAAAACATACAAGGGAATCTATTTTTTAAGGATTTAATTACACCATATGGATCTGATTACATTGAGGTTTATGGTTTATGGGCCTTTTACAAGATTTACTTTGTAAAATATGTTCACATAAAATGGGAAACAAAAAATTGTATTTGGTTATATGTAATTACACTTACCTTCAATAATTTCAGTTCACTTACTCAAGTTTTCCTTTACCTTATCTTACCCTCTTTGCTGACTAAAATGAAGATTAATAGATTCATTCAATTCAAAAACGAATTAAGCAAATGCTAGTGCTAGCCTCAACGCCGAATGCTACTGTAATGGCGATAAAACAACACGTCCGCCTAAAACTCAAATTTGTTAGCGGCGCATATGACGTAAGTATACGAATTGTACTGTATTTCTACGCCTCTGGTAAAGAGACCCACTGTTGCCAACTATCTAAATGAGGAAGTCCGTAGGGAATAGTGAAAAAAATCCGTATATTTCACGCTTTTATCCGAAGCGAACCTTTGCGTTTTCAAAAAGAAAAAATCTATTTTTAAAGAATTTCTCCGTCTCCAATTTGTTTCAATTTATTAGTATTTATATCAAAAAATGTTCGCCCAATATTTGCATTGATATAATGTGTAGCAGAATTTAGATAAAATCTAACTGATTTCAATATTATTAGTAACATTGGATGCGCCAAGCCATCCGATTATGTTCCATTGGAAACTTCAACTTCATGTTTAACACTGACCAACAGTGATTTTATTATTTCCATTATTACAGCAGTTAATTTAGTTAAAATTTTATTTGCAGTCAGGCGAAAAATGCCTCAAATTATAACTATACAAAATAAAATGGATATAAAATTAAAAAGAATATTTCTAAACAACACATAAGTATAGGGAACCTCCGCACCATTAACCACCATATTAGCGACCATTCTCTTAAAATTAATCAGCATATATCGTACGAATACTCATTATGTTGTGCCGTATTGTTACCCGAGGAATTCTTAAGCACAGTAACAAAAGAGCACCAAGAAAAAGCTTCAACTCAGTCATTGCTTTTGGGAAATTCAAGTCGTTGATGAGCTTGCGATTTTGAGGACCTTAAAAAAATTCCAGCCTTTAATTTTTCTAAACTTACTTTCATGAGCTCTAGAGGCGGAGGCGAAATGATTTTATCCCTATCAAGCCCGTTTATGATGTTCGCTTCACCAACAGTTAATTCTTCTCTAAGTGGCCATTTCTTTTTCGTCCAGTGATCTTGCTTTGCTCTACTATCCCATATACGGATAAAAAAGGGGTACTTGATGTATCCACTTTGGTGCCAAGCAAAAAATTTACCATCTTTTAATCAACGCAAACAGGCCATAGATGCTCTCGATACCGGATTTTCTGCAACACCAACTTTATATTTTCGTAATCTTCTTTGACCTGCGTTGAGTGAGCAACTCGGATGGATGCATAGCGATTTCCATTATGCACCTTTCAAGCTTTATTCAAGAATTATCAATAAAAAGTCGCAAATCTTTTGATTCATATTTAGATAAACCCACTTTAAAAAAAGTCCTGGAATGATACAGCAATAAACAAATTTTTAATTTTAATTTTTGAAGTATGTAGGAATTGCAGTTCTCTTGTTCTAGCTGTTATTGTAACTTCGGACTTAAGTAAGTTCTTTTTCGTCAATCTGAACGCTAAAAGTTCAAATGATTGTTTTGACAGATGAAGATCACGTACCAAGTCATTTAACTTCTCCTGAGTAAACTGTTGTGGGTTTAGCAAACTGTCCTCATATTCACTTTCATTGGTACACTCTATTGTAGTTGTAGTACGCTGTGAGTGTCCGGCAGCATTTCCACAACTGACAACGAAAGCACAGGCTGTAATGTGTAAACTGGTGTAAGTATATTTTCATCATGTGGCAATGGTCGTCTTGCTGACTGTAAATCAGGATTTATGTTTCTTGTAACGATTAAAGCCTTTCACATTTACAACTCAAAAATATCAATCGTCATTGTTTTTTTTTGGTTCTATCCACATCATAGGAACGGCAAAGTTTAAGCTTTTTCTCTTTCCCATTGACCATTTTCGTAGAGATTCCGCACATGTTTTACACACTTATCCTATTTTCTAATTGCAAAACCAAAATAAGAAAAATACGTTTTCTTTACGGAATCGATGATATTTTATCTTTATTTTTCTGTGGTATATTCACCACAAATATAGCCGAATACATCTGGATGGTTAAGACAATCTTTTCCAGATGAACTCATATTTATGCGAACTTTCTTCTCCGACAGTACTCTCTAAGCAACTAAACAAATAAACAATATCCGTTGATACATGCCGTTTATCGCGATATAGAAATTACAATTGTCGGAAAAACCGAAAACTTTGTTGTTACACATTATTTCGAAAACTACAACCAATTAGTAGAAATGTAAATTGTTTCTAAATTCTTTGCTTCAAATGTAATATGAACAAAACACCTTTTGCAATCGAAACAATTTTTTTTTGTTGGCCTGTGTAATTTAATCTTTCTTAATAATCACAATGTTTTCATGTCTATGGCATTATACTAACTTTAGCTTATGATATGCGAAAAGCTAGAAAACATACAGGTATACGCACAAAAATCGAAGACAAAAAATCCGCCATTTCTTATACAAATCCGTCTGTAAAATCGCTAAAGCTATATCTTTTTCCGTAAGGTTGACACCGCTGTGTCTTGCCACTAGGTTACCCAAATACGAACTGAAATAAAACTAAACACCTTAACAGAAGGTTTAATGTGTATACTTCAAACCCAGGGGCGGTGTGTCCATAAGGCCACAAATATGGTTTAAAAATTTAATTCCATTCATAAATAAAATGATTCAAATTTATATTAAATAATTATTGCGAAAATACAGTCCCCGTCAAAAACTTAGACGCGGAAAGATGTTTTAAGGGTTACAACATTTCTTTGCAAAACTAGCAAGATATCTAATTAAGTTTTTATTCATAAAAGTAAAATAAACTTAAAAATATCTCCTCCAGTAATATATGAACTAAATAATAAATTATTACTCCAATGTTTAAACAATTTCTGCGACAAAAATTTAGACGCTCGGTTGTAAATGTAAAACAAAAATAAACAAATGAGTGATCAGTAATGCGTAGATCCTCCATTGTTCTTAAACACTTCCAATAGTTGTTATTAATAGATTTATATAAATTTAATACATAATTTTGAGGGATATTCTGCCATTCAGTCACCATTGAAGTTTTCAGTTCCTGTACCGTGAAATGTTGACGGCCTCCGCCATAAACGCGACGTGCCAATTCACCCCGCACGTTTTCAAGAATGTTTAAGTCTGGTGACCGTGCCGGCCACTGTAAAATTTTAATCTTCTTCTCTTTAAACCATTCAGTAATGGTGTTTGCTTTATGAATTGGCGCGTTATCCTGCTGAAAAACAAAATTGCGCCCGGCCCATTGGTTTCCAAAACGTAGAAGATTGTCACGCAATAAGTCTTTATACGTCACAGATGTCATTTTGTTTGTGCAACCCTATCTCACTTTTATCGCGGAAGCCAATCGCCGTCCATACCATCAAGGATCCACCCCCTAATTGTCCGGTCATTTTCACTTTTGGTTCCTTTCTCAGATCATGATAATAATGCGAGTACCCATCCGGTCCGTCCAAATTAAAATTATCCGGTCCGTCCATCGGAAAATATAACTTTTTCCCATTGTTTCTTCCAGGATACGTGTTCTTCAGCAAATCTCAACCTCGCTTCTTTGTGTTTCGCCGAAAGTGGCGGTTTTCACAACATTTTCTTCCGTGATATTACCGGTGACGCCTTTAAAATCCTTTGAACATTACGCACGTGCGTTTGTACCCCCGCCTGTTCCGCAATAACTCTCGCCGACGCAGAAGAATTGGATCCACACACCAATGTCATGCGTTTATCCCGGTCACTTACAGCTTTCGGTCGCCCCTGGCCTTTTGGTTTGCCGTAATTTTCCGGATCTTTTAGGAACTTTCTAACGGAATGATCGCTTCTTCGTAACCGACGAGCAATTTCCTTCTTACTAATACCACCCTGGTGCCAGACTAGAACTTTACCCCTTTCTATCAAGGACAATTGTTTTTTTTCTACCCATATTGCAAACACTTTATAAAATATATAATTTCTCGTGGTGAAATGTGTACACTTTACCAGCGCAACCATAGCATATAAAGAGAAGTATCAAATTAAAACATTTTTGCTTATATTAATGTAATAAATGCGCAGGGTCTAAATTTTTGTCGCATTTAAAATTCCTATTTTGATCTGGGAAAATCTCGATTACCCCTCATAAAGCAATAAATACCCAGAAATATCTATAAATGGACTATTTACATAACAAGTATTAATAACCCTCATTTACATTTTATATAATGTCTATAAACTTCGTTTCGTAAATAAAAACGATACCGCGTCTATGTTTTTGTCGGGTAGTGTACAATTTGAATATCCACCGGTTTCCTATTTATTCCGTGGTCAATATTGTGACACGAATTATATCTGTACCTTAGTAATACATACGTGGACGCTCAAATTTCTTTTTTTCGCAGCTCTCATAAGTTCTAACTTCACTTGCTTCGAGTTATGGCATCATCGATTTTTTTTGTAATTTGGTTTGATGTTGATATAATATTGATCTCTTAATTCTGAATACATCCGTACCCCATTTGGGAATCTAAAGAGGCAGTTATTTACAAGAAGTTTCCCGTTAAACAAATAAAAATGAATTAAAACGTGTAGTGAACTGTTTTCTATAAAAAAAATCTATTTCTTTAAGCTATTTATTTTCGTTTACAAAAATTAATTTATTTAAGAAATCTAAAGACAATGGCAAATTTTAGTAAGCCATGTTCTCCTTACGTTCACGTTTTTTATCTGTCCTATATCTGTTGACTCTTCTGCAATAATTCGCTTAATCTTGTTTATAACCTCGCCCTCAGCTGAGGTAAAAATTATCACACCGAAAGCATCCATTGTCTCACGATCGGACATTAATTGACGTTTAGATATATCGACGTTTTTCTTTACTCCGTACTCCAATAATCTTCTAACCATAGACCGATCTTCTTTCAGCGCTGCAATGTGCAAAGCAGTGAAACCAGAAAATCCCACTTTGCCATTAATATCGGCACCTCTTGTCAACAATAGCTCAACCATCTCCCTATTTCCAGTTCCTACGGCGATTGCGAGTGGTGTCACATGAACTTCATCTCTTACATTTATCACACATCTATATTCCAATAACATTTGAACTATGTCGGTATTTTGTTGACGTACTGCGATATGAAATGCTTCGTCAAAGTGCCGTGGGTCGGTATCTGCCAAAGTAATTTGGACCATTTCTTTATTTCCTTGTTTGGCAGCAATTTGAAGAAACTTGAAGTAACGTTTGTAGTGTCTCGACAAAATTTTGACCATATCCAAGTTTCCATCGCTTTTAATACCGGAAGCATTGTGAGCTAACGTTATGATTTCCCACTTGCTAAGATTATGAAGAAAAGCACTATCTGCGTCTTCATTGTTCATTTCGTTAATAAGACAAAATATTGGCTTCCAAAATTCGTCCTCAATGTCAATTTTGCCTCCCCAGTCCTTTAATATTTTAATAGTATTCAAATTAACAAGTTCTTGGTTAATAGCAGTGCGAAATTCTGTCTTCCAACTAACACGAGCCCAATTTTTTGTAGCTCTTTCAATGAAGTTCGTGGCTGAGCTATTAGATGCATTCGGTAGATAGCAAACTTTACGATTTTTAAACAACCGTAGAGCGACTTCAATTTTCTTTGCATTCTTGACTTTGCCAAGTATTTCTTCGATAAAGGAAATAATATTTACGTCAGCGCCTCGCTCTAATAGTAATTCGACCATCGCCACATTTCCTTTAATTGCGGCAGCGTAGAGGGCCGTAATGCCGTATTCATTTTTGAAGTTCCCGTCTGCTCCTTTGTTCAATAACATTTCGGCAATCTGTGCTCCTTCCGTTTCCGCAGCGGTTATAAGAGGCGACATACCGGACTCACCTATGGAATTGACATCGGCTTGGTGATCTAACAGAATTTGAATAATATCCGCACTCTCCTTTTTGATTGCCTCACAAAGAGGTGTTATTCCATGTTTGCCCTTGAAATTAACACCAGCCAACAGCATTTTTACAATATTTCGACTTTCTCCCATAACCGCGTGAATGAGAGGCGTCAAACCCCTAGAATTCAAGCAATCTAGACGAGCTTCATTTCGCAATAACAATTCAATAATTCCCAACTTCTTTGTTCTTATTGCTGCGCACAAAGGTGTTTCATATTTATCCATCAAATTAACGTCAGCTCCATTCTTCAATAATACTTGAACAATCTCTTTAGTAGCGTTTTGGCAAATAGCGTATGTGAGAAGCGTCCGTCCGTCTTGATCCACATACTTAACGTTCGCTCCATTTTGGAATAGTAGTTCAACCATCGCTACTTCTGATGTATCTATGGCAGAATACAAAGGTGCTCTGATACCGTTCGCGTTGGCATTGACATCAGCACCGTAGTTCAGTAACGTTTGTACAGTGTCCTTATTTCCGGTTTCAATGGCCGACTCAAGAAGGAAACTGTCTGCTACTACCTCCTTTGGGTTTGCACTATATTGTAACAGTAATTTAACCATATCGTTACTTTCTACAGCTAAACTGAGAGGAATACACCATTTCCTGCCAATCGCCTCCATTGACATTTGGATCGTTTGGATATTTACCCGTTCTAATATCATCTTCGTTACGTTCACGTCGCCAATTCGTACGCTCATATGGAGAATTGTAGTTTGCTTTTGTCGACCGGCAAAGGGATCTGCCATCCCATAAGTGTCTAATAGTAATTCTACGATCTCATTCCTTCGTTCGGCCATCACGCTGTAATGTAAAGGAGCACAGTTAAACTTATCAGTTTTGGCGAAGCTCGCTTTACTTTTAATATAAGCTCTTACTACTTCGATGTTACCGTAAATGCACGCCAGATGTACACCTGTCAGCCTTTCATCCCGTAAATATATCCGGCTCGCGGTTATCCCACGCGAACCTAAACACATTTCGCGAAACTCTGAAAAAGCCTTGTTTTCGTAATATTTCAAGAATAACAAATCGCGTACAAGACTTATCGAGGAATAGCACACGGCATCATCATACAAGTCCAAGAAATCGTCTCTAGATGAATACATGCAATGTTTCACTTCTTCTATATGGGTTGCATAATAATTCAAATAAGCTTCTTTGATCGTCAGCGAGAGGTAGCGAAATTCCCAGCGCGGAATGTTCCTGATGTAATCAATCCACGTCCATTTCATTATTTTATCGGGCACGTATAAATCATACCCCTTCTTACGCATATGCTGAATAAGAATTTGGGGAATATACATATTTGAGCCTTGGTAAACAATTGCAGCTAAATGCAAAGCACTTCTTCCGAAGTAATCTGTTTCCAGCAGGCAGTTTGTGCTATCTTTAAGGAAGCGCTTTACCTCTTTAACATCATGGTTTATAACCGCTATATGCAATGGCAACGTCTGGTGCACATTTAATATAGTTAGTTGATTGTCTAATATCAATCTGTAAATACACGTGGCATCGTCACAACCACTGTTCATGATTAACCACTTGACAACGAAAAATTCTGCGAACGTACGGTGAACGAATACGGGATTTTCGTTGTCGTAACTGGTAATGAAACCCAATCTTATGAAATTGGAATACTTAGACGGAACTCCAGGTCTCTTGTACTTTTGCTTCTCTGGAAGTTTATCTGTACCAAACACAACTTCCAAAGCCAGTTGTCCATGGTGCGCGATAATATCTGCTTCCTCATTTTTGTCATAATCTTTTTGGCGGCAATAATTTTCTACTTTTAAATTGAGTATGTTTTCATAAAGACTCCATCTGTTTACAACTTCAAGATCTATTCCGTTTTCTGATATGGTTTTTAACATATTCAAATACAGAGGATTCTTTCGAAATTTTGATGGTATGTGGTGCAAATGATTAATGTCCAAATTCCAATTATCAAGGTAATGTTCAGATCGTTCATCAAGTCCTTCTATTTTTAATGTATCCGTTTGAAAATTATCGACCAACAGATCAACAGCTGTCAACCTTGAACCGATAATTACGTTTGGAAGAACAATGCCCTGGAGACCTTTTATAAATTCTAATACCTCTCGCTTGCATGTAGCCACTATTTCGTCGAACGAGTCCAATATGAAGACTAATCGAGAGGAGCAATCTAACAGACTGTTTAAAAAAGTGTTGTATGGTAACGAGCGACAATTGTTGCACGTCAAATTTAAAAGATGCTGGAACGATTTTAGTTTGCCATTAAGTAAATCAGCTCGAATGCGGGCCAAATCGACAAACAAAACGTAATACTTAGACTCGCAAAGGTTGAACAAAGTATGTAAAAGAGTAGTTTTGCCAATTCCCGCTTCTCCCGTTACAATAGTAATTTTACCCTTACTTTTTTTCAAAATATCTTCTTCTGCTAACAGTTTTCCGCTATACTTTATGCTGAACTTAGAAACGTTTTGTTCGGACGAGCTCGCTTCACCTTTCGTACCTTCGCGTAAATAACGAGGTACGTATTTCCAACGTAAATGTGTACCTTTACAGATCGAAATTTCGCCAATAACCGGCACAATGGTACCATTCGCCATATTATATACACTTTCCTCGTTTTCATCCACGAAGAAACACTCCAAATCACGATATTCTTCTTCATATTGCCCCTGTGTTCTTGGTATCAGTTTTAGCTTGTCATCATCTGTCAAGCGAAGACGAATGATTTTGTAACTTCTAAATCTAAACTCTGATCTATATTTAGAATAATTGGACTCACTTTCATTAGGCTCACAATACACTGCAATGTTATTGCCGGCAGTTTGGTGGTCGTCGTCGTTATGCCGTTGACCTTTTATAGCTTCCACTATACAGAGCATGTAATCACTGCGCTCTAAAGATTGTTGCTTGAGATACAATTCCCTTGGTTTTATAAAATTGATGACATCAAGGCATGTTACTACCTCCTTTAACTTCTCGTCTCCATTAATAATCTCATACAGGGAAGTCGGTTGTCTACCTTGCAGTGATACCGGAATGCCTTTCGTCAATTCGTTCTCCTCGACATCGCCCAGATGTCTAAACGCACTCAAATTATAACTTTTAATTTCCTTGTACCTTTTATCAACGTTAGAGTCTATTATAACGTAAGATTTTTTCAAGTGCGAGAATTCCTTTAGAAGACGAAGTGACGTGCTGGTTCTTAAAATTAGAGGTGTTTTTCCGTCTACCCACGCTTGGAATATCAGTTCCCTCAAAGTATTTACCTTGAAAGATATGGCTTGAAGTCTACTTTTCAGATCTCGGTCTAATTCCCCTACATTATCGACTGCGTGATTCCATTCCTCAATACTAATTATATTGGAAACATTCTGCAAAATACACCCAAACAGATATAGTTCGATATTCGTTTCGTTCTGCACTATAGTAACATCCTGGTCTAAGGTTAATCGATTCCACTCGTTCACCGCTTGATGCGAAATTGCGATTGCTGCTGTCGGAGTCACGATGTAATCAGACAGACGAATTTTTAGTAGCTCATGCTCGAATGTTGCCTTATCCAAACCGTTCGAATTTTTAGCAAAGTAATTGTCGAGATATTGAAGTATTAACCAGGGCTTGTCAATGTTCCACATGCCTTTAATTATGTGAAGAATCTTGTCGGTATCGGGCTGATGAAAAAATAAATAGAAATTCTCCAAAAGATGGTGATCCGTCACATTTGGGTCTTCAGAAAACAATTCGTAAGAGACAGCTTTGTTAAAAATATTTTCGTGTAGATTGTAAGGTCTACAGCGCGGCTTAAGTTTCAGGTCGACAGTGTCGGAGTTTCTTGTCATAGGAAACGTTTTTTTAGTTGTACTTTTACTGCAGACATACCAAAAACTGATACAATCGTTGCTAGCATTTTCTCCAAGCTTTAGGCCTCCTTCGCTTATAATTTTGTCATACCCATCACAATATTTATTTATGTTGAACTTGTCTTTGCCGGATTTAACTTGTATTGCGTAAATATGCCGCTGCTCTAATCCCTTAAACTGCACCTCCGCAACTATATCGTCAAATGGGTGGGCCGCGGCCAAATTAGAAAAGATGCTGTAATCCTGCACGTTGTCGTTCTTAGTGAGGAAGGAGGTGAAAAGTGCTGTAACGCCAAGTTCGTACTTGCTTCCTGTGTCGCATTTGGCGCCGGAGGTTTGCTTCGTCATTGAACTGTGCAGAACGTTGTGCTGGAAAAAGGATCCACTATTATTCATCCAAATTAATCTTCTTGGAAATATACTTCAATGCATTTTGTACAATATAACAGAATCAGATCTTGATTCAAGAAGGATCAGCGGTCTATTTACTGTTACGCTATGCATCAACACTCTCCTTCCTCCTAGATGAAACTTTTAAAATTTCGCGGATAATTTAAGATGGTTGTTCCGGGAATAAAGAACGTATTTGTTAATCTAATATAGCGAACATAGGCTTTGTTGCCGGAACTGATAACTGTCATGATAAAAGTAGACTGTTAAAGATTTGTCAAAGATAAATTGAATGAACTGGATTTTAATGTCCATTAAGATACAACACGTTCAGCGAGACAGCGCGATGTCTCGCCAACGAATGCAGATTTTAAGATTCTGAAAACTAA
Organism: Oryctes borbonicus; assembly: GCA_902654985.2. Taxonomy (NCBI): domain Eukaryota; kingdom Metazoa; phylum Arthropoda; class Insecta; order Coleoptera; family Scarabaeidae; genus Oryctes; species Oryctes borbonicus. The sequence continues at coordinate 20,447 of CACRWG010004592.1, forward strand.
GTGTACGGGTTGGCGATAACGCTGCCTAACTTAATTTTTTTTTTAAAGGAATACTTTACTTTTTATTCGACCTATCTGTTGTACCTGTCGGGAAAATAATTTTTGTAAACTTAAACCTACGTACCTACATAAATACTTATGAAATTCGAACAATTGAAGATAGGTTAATCAATTTTACATAAAACCGATGATAAATGATTGCATTTTATAGATATAAATAATACGGCAATGTCCTTCAATAAATTGAAAATTTGTTAATCGTTGATAGTAGAAAAAGTATATTTATTCGTGCGGCTAATACACTAATACTGATCATTTTCCTAAAGGTAATGTGAAAATCCAAGAACAGCAACAAATGAAGCCAACAGAATATGTGCATCAGCAAGCGTTGCTTACAATCCTGGCACATCTACAAGATCTATTGTTGAAGATTATGCTACATCAGCTTGTTGAGTTCATAAGATATTAAAGTACAATACGAATTAAAATCACTTTGATGCATGCGCTTTACGATGGCGACGAAATTCGTAGACTTAATTCTATCGTCGAAGATTTAATGAAACTTTCTTCACAAATTCCAAATTTCCTATTCTGTAGTCTGATGAGAGCAACTTTTCAAACAACAGAATGGTCAATCGTCATAATTCACATTGCTGGTGGTCCACATTGAATAAGAAAAACTAATTCCCAAAGAAGGTGAAGCATAAATGTCCGGCGTGGGATATTGAAAAATGAGTTGATCGGTTGTTACGTGCAATTTTTGCAACCAGCCTGTATTTTGGTTATCTTGCTCACTTTTCCTTCCGATGCATTACCAACTTGTTTTATAGCTAGGCAACCCATTTCGCACCGTGCGAATTATCGTTATTAAAATTCTATTTGATCGGATTTTGCTACATTTTTACTTCATTTACTGCTTCGATAATTCTCGGGAAGATTTTACATAAGTGTCTTTGTCTCCGTTTATCTTTACTTTTCTAAATTTCTTAAGGAAATAATTTTCCGTGATCTATCTTCCCTTCTACGCAATAGAGGACGTAACCTGACGCATTTTAAGTAATTTATGATAGTTTCTCCGATTGGTCCGTTTGTGTGATGTTTTATCGCAAAAACTATTTTATTCTAGAACGTGAGAATTGACAATTTTGAAGGTTTCATTCCGTTAAGTCATCTTACGAGTTGGGTGTGTCCAGAAGTTCTCTCTGGCGTAGAAACTTAATTTTGCCTCGAGGAAAGCCTTTCGCTTATATCGCGGCTTTAAATTCACCCAGAGAAAGTGAACAGTTTACTCAGATTGAGTTTTTTTTTTGAGTTTCCAACACAGTGGTTGTAGACGTAATTTTGTACGGCTTAGCGTGCGAACTTCGCCGTTTGACCCAATCCTTGCGTACGGAAAAACTCTAATCCTGTATTCTTTTGGAGGGCGCATTTTATCCAAGACCCGTCCTAGTGTTCTTTTGGAAGG
>CACRWG010004593.1:0-21886 GCA_902654985.2 Oryctes borbonicus
TTGGTTTTTGTGAAAAAAGATTTTTTAAAGTTGTTTGGTTTATGAGCTACTTTAGTGTTATATTGTTTAAACAGTTTTTGCCAGTTTTCAGATAGATGTTATAGCTATATATTTTTATTTTCTTTATCCTGATTATTATTGGTCCCGTTATCGGAAATTTTCGTAATCGGTTTTTTAATATCTTTATTTATAAAGTTAAGCGGATTCTTTACAAACAATTCATTAATTTTTTTGAATGTTTTGTTTGTTGTTTCTTCCGAATTGTATCTCATTGGCGCTTGGGACAAAGTTTAGGTACCTTCCACAATGTGTGATTTCAATGTAAATTGTAATGTAGGATGAAAAGAGATAAATGACGTTAAAATGTAGTTATCTTTATCTTTAGGTATGGATAGTATACAGTCATCAACACATCATTTGATAATCAGAAATTTAATTTTAACGAAACTAAAGTATTAAATGTCGAAAATACGTACTATAAAGGAATATTTAGAGAGCAAATTAAAAATCATAAAAATGCAATAAATAATAAAAATGATCACTAAATGGGTTTTTCAAAATAATTTTCAAGATATTTTGAAAAATCCGTTAGTAATAACACTTCACAAGCTCTTAATATACTTAGTTCGATAAGAATGATGTTAATAATTTAAGAAGTGTTTATTTTGAGAAAATAAATGAAACAAAGAACAGGGGGAAACTTTGATCAAGAATAGGTGCATCTTATATACCTATAATGATGATATTTATCTAAAATATTATATACATAAAATGTTAAAGAAAATGTAAAGAATTTAAAAAATAAAACTACATAAATGTGCCCACTGATTTTGTGAAAAGTAGAAAGAGAAAAAAGAAGGAAAAGTGGTGGTTAAGATAGATTTATATGAATAACAGATCTTTAAAATGTTAAAAACGCATTCATGTTGTATTTGTTCGTGAAAAATGTTTTCTACACAAATAAGTATCTTATACAAAGAATCGGATGTATTTTTCAAGAAACGAATTTAAAGTTTAATAAAAGTAGAACACAGTAAAAATGTAAGTACAATTTTACCAAATTTCGCAAAACAAATGGTAAATTGTAAAAAATAAGTAAATTATAACATTGTAAAATTTTAGGCATTTTGTAAATGAACATATTTATATTATGCAAGATTCGCCTTTTACTGCAAGTTCTTGAGCTCAACATTTTGAATTAATAATAATTACGTATACTCTTAAGCACGATAAAATTAAGCATAATTACTTGTCGTTGGCAAAATCAGATTATTTAAGAACTCGTGAGTCACAAATTAGAACTATGCCAAATTTAATTGTTACCTAATAACCATTTTTTGTACATATTTTAAAGTACACTACCAGAGCTCCTATAGGCAGGCCATTTAGTATATTTAAAGGTAGATGCGACCTCTCTACGTCTTGTTGCATATTCATGATCCACTGCAAATAATCATCAGAATAATTATTAACAACAATGTAAAGCTTGTTAACCAATAATACTTTATCTCGATACATGTTTTGAGGAATATTGTTCCTAATAATCAATTTTACAATACGGTCCTGGACGCCCCGTATTCTATTAACCTCAGTAGCAACTGCTCCAAATCGTAATAAAATATATTTAGGAAATATTCGGAATGTAGTAAAAGCAGCAAGCAAAATATAAAAAAAAATATTTTGTTACATGTGGACCTTCCATAACAACGCTTAATTCACAATTACTCCAAGATATCACTAAGTCAAGTTTCTCCCTGTAATTACAATTAATATTATGTACTAACTGATGCAGACAATCATGCAAATGGAAGTAAATTCCGATTTCCTTTGTTAATTTTAAGTTTATTTATTGTTGGTTGTTGGCTCCTTATCATGGGCCTATAACTGAAAGGTAAGAAACTCCAATTTTAAGTTATCATAGTTGCTTGTAAACTTCGGTGTGCATAAATCAACGTGTATAGATATGCTTACATTTCCGAAAGCAGTTTTAATATCATTAACATAACAACGGTGTCAGTATGCTGCCTTATGGAATTCCTAATAATTAGATATGACAAGGGCAGGTGAAATTATTCCTTTTTTGCAGCGACTAGAGAGACTCGTGTTTTGTGGACTCTCGGGGAAATTTTTTGATTTTTGTTGGAATATTTTTAAACCATTAGTATCTTTGATGGTGTTCGGAGCAGCATTATAAAGGTATGGGTTGTAGAAATTGAAGTTAATTCAAGCATACTCAACTCAATAAAAATATTTTCAAGCTAATTGCCTTTCCAGTTAAACCGAATGTTGGCGTTAATTTCCTTGTTTTAAAGGAAATGGTGCCTTTTTTTTTTCATTTTTACATGATGTTTTAGATATAATTTCATCAGGTGTCCGTTATTTCAATTATTTTGAAAATGTTGATATTCTTTCCATTAGCACAACTTTTGAAATCATCTGTGGCAGTAATTTTTAAAAAGTAAGCGTCGGCATTTGCGTTACTTTAGAAGAAACCAAATTTGTATTTATCATAGTTCAATTATGTACACAGTGGTTTAAATAAAATTTTCAATCAATGCAAATTTGATTCTTAAATGCAATGACTCTTTTCATATTTCATATTATGATGCCGAATTAAATTCTGCATCGATCTGTGTTAACATTCTCTTTATCTACTTTGAAAGAATTTGTTATTTCGACTTTTTTGCATCATTAATTTAATTGCGAATTGCACCTTAAATTTATATATTATTATTAATGTTTAAAATTAATTTTTGTACTTTTTAAACATATAACAGCTTTAGCTTCTATTAATGAGAAATTCACAGAGATTTACAAGCATATAACAATAAAGAAAAACATGGAAATAAGATAAGGATACTTCAATGTATCATAAAAAATTATTTTCTGCGACCACCGTCATTTTTCAAGCATCTTATTAGCCACCTTCCATTGGATTGGCATATACTTGTTCTTTTATATGACCCCACTCGTAGACATCGGAGACAGATCCGGAGATCTAGGTGGCCATCGCCATGGTCCATTGCGGCCAAACCAACGGTCTTCGAATATGTTCGCGAGTTCATGTCTAACATCAAAATTTTTTTCGAAAATTTGCTTCTCTAATGGATTTTTTGTAGCTTAGTAATGCCAATTTTCTTTATTCATAATACCATTAAAATATGCTAATACATACTTCTTCTCCAGTAATAGGTTTTTGTCATAAACTAGCAACTTTCTTTTGTTTAGCATAGAAGGTTCGATTCCTTTCGTTTAAATTTATTCTTGTTCATTGGTGGAACATGAGGATATCTCATACTGAATGCCCGGCAGGTTCTATTGATAATTCTCAGGCATTTACCGTGAATATAAAATAAATTCAAAATATCTATATTTGAGTTAACTTGATTTTCTGTTTTGACTTATACAACAAGATCATAAAATGACTTAAGCTGCTATTCGCATGGCATGCTATTGAAATTATATCTAAAATAACACGTACAAATGAAGTTAAGTATAATTTCATTTAAAATAAGGGTCTCGACATCTGATATAACCGGAAAAGAAACTAGATGCAAATAATTTCATTGAGTTGGGGATTTCTATAACTCATAATACCTTTAGTGAATGGTTTCAATCAATTATCCTGTATAAACGCGTTCCAATATGCAGATGGAATATTCTCTGAGTTTCAAAACTATGAGGAACCATTATTTCTAGTATCATGACTACGAACACCATCAACAACAATCACAGCAACATTAAATATATCAACCGATAGTGCCCAGACATTATTATATTGCAGTACCGACTGGATACATAAGAAAGTCATATATAAAAATAGTTTTCTCCGTATTAACTACTAATTTATAATTATAACTCATGAATGAAAATCGTTAAGGGTCCTCAATAGTTTTGCAACGTGCCGCATTTTTCTCTCAGGGTAGATAAGATGTTATCATTTCACATAAACTATTTTAATGGTATCAAATATCTATATCTGACCTTGTCATGAGTTATTCTTATTTCTGAGTGATTACTTGTTTTAAATGAAAGCATTTTTATTAATTTAATATTAGATATGTATACTAAATATCCAATCTTACCACTTATATCAAGTGTTCTTAAGGAAACTTAATATTGATTGCGTTTGTACAAAAAACTTGCTGGGAGAAAAAAAGCTGGAATTGAAGTGTTTATTCAGCATTTCACAATGATTCTATTTTTTTGTACAAATGTTGCTAGGATATACATGTAAGGAGCGATGAATTGGATAAGCTTGCATACGACTTGTGGCACACAGTGTAATTAAGATGAGTGGAATGATGCTTCGCTTCATTTTGGTTTTTGGGTTATCACTAACTATTAAAGGTAAAATCCTTGACTTTTTAAAGGTTCAGCCAAATTTTCTAAATTGGAAACTATTTTAAAAGAACTGTCTTTTGTTTGAAGCGTCTTAAAATATCAACATGGAAGTTGCAGTTACTAAACCTTGGGGCACACATGCCCACGTGATTTTGCATACAATTATCATAAACCATCCATTACTCAATTCCATTCTACTTTATCAACACTCGTATTACACCATGGCATTATACGACCACATAATCTAATCTGATACTCTCGAAAACACTCCGAATGAACAATATCAGGCATTATAATCATTTTTCGAGTGATGATTCTAACGCGAGAATCACAGATTTTATCAAACTTACGCCGCTAAATCGTTGCATAAGCTCTCCAGTGTGAAATCGGGGATTCGCTTTTGTTACTCGAGTTGTTCGACGGCTGGCTCGCGACAGAATTAGAGCATTAGGCGGAATACAATGCATCTAACCATGTATACCCGGTATGTATACACTTCAAAGGCGGTTAACAATATCTCGATTAACCATACGGCACTTTGGACCATAATATCAGTTTGGTGAATTAGAAAATGAGAGAAACCCAGTAGCGTTAAAGATTTGATCAAATTATTCCCTTAATGCGTATTTATTTAGCAATTCGTGCAGGACATATTAGCATTAGGTACCAATTATTAGTATTGAAGCGGAAATGAAAAAGAGATAATTTTATGAAAACCTAAGTGAAAACGCTAACTTCGTTAACCGTTTTTCAGAGTTTAGTGAATATGTCGATCTCAAATATATTTTGCAAGAATTTGCGGTCAATGATCGCAAAGACTTGGAGTAATAATAACAATAAAATCTGTTTGTACCTTATACCATAAAGGCAGGCATATGTACTCGAGACAAACGTCCTCAAAAAAGATGAAAATACAAACAATAAAGTTCTGAGTAAGTATAATAGAAAAAATGATGAGCTGCAACTAAAATTTTTTCAATGTGCGGCAACATCTTAACTTTTAAAATCGTGTCGAAAATCACTCTCAAAAGATTAACGTCGCAACAATATTATTCCCATTATGTAGGTTAATATGTCTTTCCTTCACTTGAAAAACTTCATGTACTGTTTTTCAAACAGTTTGACCAAAGGCCGTAATATTTTAAAGAAGAGCGGCGCCACATCTCGTGACAACTACAGAGGAATCTCACTTTTGGATGTAATCTAGAAAACAATGGCCACCGTTATCAAATGCAAATTAGAGAGAGCTGCAAAGTCACAAATGAGTGAGTGCCAGGCAGATGAAAGAATTTTTAAGAATATGTTATGCCTAGGTAAGAAAAGCAATAATAACCCACGTCATGAAAGAACTCACTTTTTAGGATGACCAGAATGACGCTGGAACAAACAAGTAATGTTGAAGTCACAGTTATAATTAAATTTGTTCATACAAACCATATGGTATTCTGAGACGATACCTGACCGTTTCAATCAATATTGTCCAAAAAAACCGTGCACTCCTTGCGTAAGCGTGATTTCGTAGAGATAACGTACTATTGTACACTCTAATTCTTCATTGCGTGGGTCAAGTACATGGTTAGAGATTAAGGTTAAGCATGACTATAGTTCAGTCCACACTGTTGTAGATGTACTGAGATGTACTAAGCATAACAGAACACATAACGACGTAACCTTAGTGACAACAAGCTTGCTTACGTGCCGTGCTTGATGTTGTTTACGAGTTCTTGGTGTTTATATGAGCACATTCAATAAATAGTTTATATTACCATTGTTTGAATTATCTGCTAACAATGCCCGCGATGTGCAAGTGTTGTGTACCCAGATGCGATAGTTATTCTAGTCATACATATTTATGTTTTTTTAATTGCGAAAAAATAATAAATTTTTTATTGTATTATTGTTATTATACATTTTGTATGAATAATATGTAAAAATATGCTTTATCCATTTCTCGAAAATTCGTATATGTTTGCCTATCAATCAAGTACATATGCATTCCTATAGAATCGATACAGTAATTCAACCAAAACCAATAGCGCCACTGTAGCGCCTGATACTACGTACACATAGAAATAAATCTAGCGTTAAAATTGACACTCAAGAGTGACATATATAGATCCACACTCACAAATGTAGCTTTACCGAGTATTTTCGCGCGTAAAAAGTAGTAATAAGTATTTCTCATGGATGTTAAATTTTCTAAGAAAGTAGGTGTTAACTTTAACACTCACTAGTGTCTGAACTGTCGTATTAAAATGATGTACTGGGTGTATGTAAAATTTACCTTTTACAGTGTCTATTGTACATAATTAATGTGAATCTGACGGTTTTAGGTGTAAACATGTAAGAATGTTTTCAGATAGAAAAATAGAAATAAATGTAGCTTTTAGATATATACTTTTATTGAAACACATTTTATCCACGAACGACACTGCAAATATGTCATCTTACACATACCATACTTTCTTGCAAATTAAGAAAAAGCAATCGTCGTCCAATCTTTCAAATTACAAAATATGTAAAACTTTGTTGCTCAAAATTAAAATAAAATAAATTATTAATTTCAATAATAATTTGGCATTTTGGCATTGTCACGAGCGCGCCAAATAGCGTCTTTTGTCAGTGGCGCTTATGGCATGTACCCTGCCTGCCATACCATAGATATGTCACTGACCAAGAGGTAGGACCAGTTACGATATAGCATCCAGTGCTGTCAAAAAACTGCTGTTCTTGTAATAGTTATTTGGAAGTATAACATGTTTCTAAACGTTTTTCATTGCACCATTATGTTACGGTTATGTGTACGTTCGTTTTTACTATTTTTTTTATTGTAGTATCTACATGTTTGGTTATTTATACGTATTAGATGTGAAAAATATGTGTTGTTTACCGTATTAGATATGATTCCTTAATCATATTTGAACTTTCTTACATACTCAAAAGGAAATAAAGCAATGACAGAAATACACTGCTCAAAACAATTAGAGGAGATTGCTTTGACAAGTTCCAACTTGTACAGCGCTTCAGTGCGAACCGCCACAGCTTGAGAATATACAAGCGCGTATCCGAGCGATCTCGACTACAGTTAGATTTTACAATTTTCCGTATCATAGCAAATTTTTTACCGTAATTACGGGTAATAATGGAAGAGCAACGTGATTTGACTCATGCACAGTCTTGGAGAGCGATAGGTCAATTGGAAGGTGGACGGAGACGGCAAGCTGTTGCTGCAGTTTTTGCAGTTGTTGAATCGTTTTTAGAAACTGGAGATGTTCAGAAAAGACGAGGACAAGGACACAACACCAAGAGATGATCGATACCTAACAGTATTAGCACGGAGAAACTTAGAAGTGAGCTTGCCGTTGCTATGGTAAGAGTAGTATCAACTCAAATAATAAGAAATCGTCTTCACAACGTTGGCATGTATGCTCGAAGACCTCTAGTATGCGTTCCACTAACTGTTCTTCATAAAAGGTCGCGAAGAATATGGGCCGAGCAACATTGAAATTGGAAATACGATGACTGTACAAGTATTGTTTTGTGATGAATCCAGATTCGCCCTGAATCCAGATAATAGGCGTATTTTAATTTGCCGTGAACCTGGAACACGTAATCAGCCACAATTTGTTCGAGAAAAGCCGCAACATGAATGTGGGAGTGTAATGGTATGGGCTGGGATAAACGCAGGAGAATTGAACATGCTTGGGATGCTTTAGGACGACGTATTGCAGCAAGAAATATGCCACCGCCTACAATTCGGGAACTTCCAAATACACATTATTAACAATGCATTTTTCGTTATTTTATCAATAAAACTTCTTATAAAGTCTCATAATTGTGTATTCATTTAATGATATTTATTCACCTTCTAATACACCCTATAAGTCATCGTCTTTTCTTAGTGCTTTTTTGAAATTCGGAAACAGACAATGATCACAGGGAGCTATATCTGCATTAATAATAATTTAGATAAGACATTTTTTTAATTCCTTGACAATCCCAAAAGTTTGTTGCCATTATTTTCCTTGTAGGAGAGGTGACTTTAAACTTCTTCTTCGAGCCCTTAATATGCCTCTGTATTGATTCTTGTTTTGACTCAGGGTCAAAATGATGGAGACAAGTCTCATTTCCGGTAACAAGTTGATAATCAATTCTGGTTCGTCTCCACAAAATGCCAAAATTTTTTCACACGTCTTTATTCGGATACACACTTGGAACGGCGAAAGTACTGGTGGAACCCATATTTGTCATTTGTAGAATTCTGAAGTCATGGTTTTTGAAACTCCCAGCAAAACTGCTAATTGTCGCCTCTTGAATCTTGCATCCTCCACTATCAAACGTGGTATTTTTAATAACAACACAAATTTGAAGCAAAATTATGTCTGTACATAGCCAACATTTTTCACGAATTATTTTTGGAAAACTAATACTGCTGCAATTATCTTGTAAATTGTCACACCTTATCAAGCCAAACGTGATAAAAAACAATATAATGAAAAATTACGTCTGGTATGGGAATATAAAAATGATCCGTCGGTCGTATTGTAAAAACCGCAAATTTTCCACCTCTCACAGAGGCGTTTGCCCCATCAACGTGAATTTCTGTGTACAAAAGAAATTCTAAAACTAATTTATAGACCTATCAAAAATATGGTCTACGGGAGACAAAGAAACAGAAAAGTTTGCATGATTTCTCGTATCAAATAAAGAATTATGTCTGGGTATTCAATCATCCAAGGCATCTGAACTTGTCGCGTTGCGCTTTGATTAAACATGCAGTGCACCTTATTGTTAGTTATTTATGCATATTTTATCAGTTGGATCTCCAGTGCTCCGCGTTCATTTGTACTAAAATGCAAATATTTGTAGTAATTATTTAGAAGGCACTCTAAGTGAAGAAAAAGTCACTTTCACGGTTAGCAAAAACATTTATATTGTTTATTGGCAAAGAGAAATACTATTACGCATAAAACAGGTGAATCCTAGATTTTTTTTTCGGTTTCTCTTTAGTTTAATTATCATAATAATAGGTGTTTGGGAAATATTTATTACATATAACACAAAAATATCGGCGCACTTCGCACCATACAAGTTTAATTAATTAATACGGGACGCCCGCTTTGAGGATGCGTGGGATCCTCATTCCGATCGAATGATTAACATGCTTGCCTTATTCCTACTTTGGGGAATAATATTATTTACAAGTACCTACTTTTACCGCCTACATATCCTAAAACTAAAGCATACGAAAAAATACGGATAGACGGAAGGATCTCCTGTTATTGTAGTACAAAGCATAAAACATACGCAGCCTTACCCCAATAAGTCAAACAGAATTGAATATGACAACGGTCCGTTCTTTCTATTCATGCTGCTTTTTATGTAAATAGTTTTGTATTCGCATGTCTTAATTTTAGGGTATGTAGGCAGCAAAAGTAGGTTCTCGTAAAAAGAAAGTAAATAATATTTTTCTCAAAAGTAGAAATAAGAGAGATATGTTAGATTTAGAGGTTTCTCACAATATTCGGTTGAAAACGCATTCTCGAAGTGGCCGTCCCGGATTAATCAATTAAACTTGTGTGGCACGGAGTATGCCGATACTTTTGTGTGGTTTGCCATACACACTACAGTCCTTGCTATTATTATTTATTGCGTATATTCAATTAATTTTTAATAAATACAATAAGAATAAATAAATAATACACTAATAATACTCATTTGTTTGAACGTGAATAATAATTTTCCCTCGAGTAATCTGCTTAGCAGTAAGTTTAATTTCAAAATTTGTATGCGATAAAATATTAAAGAGTAGCTGCCGAAAAGCAATAACACCAACATAAAACACCCAAATTTCGCTTAAATCAAGCAGATATCTTTTTCAACTGTAAAGTTTGAGGATCATACGTATAAATTGAATCTTGGATAGGCTCAACATCCTCATATTTATTCACATTATATATCTTCTTCAAATCATTGGAGGTCATGAACATAATTTTTTGCAACAATCCGCTAGGATGATATATGTAATAGATACCCTGTTGTTTTTCAACTCCGTCATCTTCATCTAGATTTTCCTTATCTTTCAATTGCTGACTCTCGAATTCTGTAGTGGATTCTGTAGTTGGCTCTTCAGTTGTTATTTCGGCTTCCGGCTCGGTGGATTCTTCTGTAGGACCGTATTCGGGTTGGGGTGGACCGTATTCAGTTTGCGATGGTCTAAATTGTTGCTGAGGCGCGCCATATTGCTGAGCCGGCGGTAGATATTGTTCTTGTGGGGAGTATTGTTGTTGGGCTTGTCCAAATTGCCTCTGAGATGGTTGTCCAGCAAATTGTTGTTGGGGTGCGTCATAATTCTGTTGTGATGGTTGGTATTGTTGTTGAGATGGTCTAAATTGTTGTTGGGGTACGCCATAATTCTGTTATGGTGGTTGGTATTGCTGCTGAGATGGTCTAAATTGTTGTTGTGGTGCTCCATATTGTTGTTGCGGTGGTATATATTGTTGCTGAGGTGCTCCATATTGTTGCTGCGGCGCATCATAGTTCACTTGCGGCGGTTGATATTGTTGCTGTTGCCTTGCTGGTAGAGTAAACGGTATGTTTGGTCGATATCCAGCAGGTTCGTAAGGCGCCTCTCCTTGGTATCCTCTAGGTGGCTCCGCACCAGCCCCAATCACCAACAACACCACTAACCCCAGGTACTTCATCTTTCTATCTTCTTCGCAGTCTTCAAATCGACTGCTTGACCACCCTACCACATCCTCCTTATATACCGTGTTGTAATATTAAGAAATTATGTCTGCTTCCATAATTAGTATGCTCATCCTGATCATATTTTTGATTCGACAACATTGGCCTTATTTTTCTTTCATTTGCGTCGATTTTTTCTCTATCTTGATTTCGTCACTGCTTGACTATTGTGTTTAACGCGTCGTATATGGGTAATATGTAACCGGCCAGCCACCAAAAGTGTCACGTAGCTGGTGCAAGGCGTTGCAATGCGTTGGAAATTGATTAAATATGTAAGAGATGTTTGCGTAGAATAATAAACTAGTATCGTACGCAAATTTATTGTTGAATGGGTTCGTGGAATCTTAATAGTGTTGTAATGATTCATTCTTTTGCGTATTGCAGGTGTTATGGGGCCTGTGTTATTGTTTGAGAGACGTGCGTTATTGCTTGTTATTTAATAGTTATCAATTCAATCTAAAGCTAAGTCTTTCCAAACTTAACCTCAAGCAGTTCGCCACGAAGGAGCTACAAGGCAATATATACTAGTACTTTTTATTTATGAAATGAATAATTAGCTAGATGTTCACGAAACAGTTACTATTAGGTTTTCATTTTCTACGCCAACACACTTATTATGGAACTACGAGGGATCGTTTTTATATTTGCGGATTGGCATATATATAAAAACAGATTAACTCAGCAATAAAACATATTTTTCAGTATAAACGTATTGCTTTTGGTTACAAGCATTACATCTTTTCAATAACATCTCTAATTCATTATAAAAAAAAATCTGGTTTCTCTGCAAAATACCTTTCAACCGTCGCTATAAGTTTGTCATAGTCCATAAACGTTGTTCCTCTTGGTTTTCTTTATTTAGAAACAGAATGATAAACCTGCACTATAGGATAGATGGTCAATTTCTATGAAGCTACATTCAGCAATGGCAGCATGCTCGATTGTGGACTAGTGCATAAGAGGACACCTTGCGTCAGTTCTTTCATCTTTCCACTTTAATAGAATCCCTGAGGCGATGCATTAAGCTTCTATAATGCCCTTTTGGTACGATAATCAATCTTTAAAATTCCTTGACAATCCCATAATTGTCATAATTCTTCCCGCAGAAGGGCTGACTTAATACTTCTAGGTATATGCTACAGTATTGATTTTTGTTTGACTCATAGTCAAAATGATGGACTCAGGTTCCATCTTCCAAGACAAGTCGATCGATAATTAAATTTGGTTCATCTGCACAAAGCGTCAAAAATTGTTCACAACGTATTCGTGGAGAATTCTGAAAACCATGGGTTCTGAAACTCATAATAAAGCTGCTAATTGTTGCTTCTTTAATCTTTCATCCTCCAGTATAAAGCACTTGATTTTTTCAATAACATCCGACGTGATCACGTCAACAGACCGACCTGGACGGGGATCACCATCCAGTGATTCTCGACTATGTCTTTTTGCGCTTCCCACGTGGTCTGGGCAATGTGTTTTTGGTCAACATATTATAGATATATCGTGAATTATACATTTAATTTTTGTGCCATCGTATAACAAATCCGCGAAATCTTTAATAAATTAATTTACTTTATCTGACAATCGCATACATGCAGCACCTCTCTACGTTCGCATGCATTCAAACCGGCTGCCAAACACATGCTGGATGCGTTACTACAGCAATAAGATCGCTTGCGCATATATTACGAATCATACCCGAATGACCGCTCCCATGCTAACGCCTCTGAAGCGCATCGAAAGTGGCGAACTCATTGTTTTATTTTCGTGAACTTCTGTGTATTGTATGTATATATATATTTATTTAAATATGCACACATACGTACTGAACACAGAAATTTGTTTAAATTCATCTAAAATAGATAAATATATCGAAACCACTACGGCACAAAAAACCGGGTAAAAAGTATCTCTAATTCGACCGAGTTACCGCTAGCGGTTTTATTGCGAGCTTCCTGGGATTAAACACGGACGAACGATAGGCAGAGCATCACCGCAGAGAAAGAGAAAGCATGTATGTGTTATAGGAATGCGTCGTACTTTGGTTTGTGTGTGGAGATGCACCTTTTAAGTTTTTGAGAGAAAGAAATTCTTTTGCTGCAAATCCTTTTTTGATTTTTAAAATATCAGGAATTAGATTTATATAGTTTTGAATGCGTTCGAAGCAATTCTCGAAATATTTTCCCACACCGAAGGTAGTATCTCCAAAATATGTTTTTTGAAGGTTTCAATAGAATCTTAAGGTGATAATTCGGAAACAAAAAGGAGGCGTTACGCGATAAATCAAGTGAATATACTATTAATTCGTGCTGTGTGAAAGATGATGAAGGATGATGTGAAGTTGTCACTTGTTTTTCTTGATTTCATCGATGATTTCTGGCAAACTGTTCTTCGATCCTCCAAATCAAGTTAGGAGTTAATTGTTGCTCTTTTTCTGATTCATATAAACATATACAAGTTTCGTTACCTGTTACGATGTTGTATACAGCCTTTGTTTGTGCTTTAGTAAAGTTATGCGGAATCCATCGGCGGTAGATTTTCCTCATACTTAAACGTCCATGCAAAATCGAATGCACTGCAGTCTTCGCTATACATGAAGATGTCTCTATTTTACGGTAAATCACATGTTGACCATCTTCAATGATGCATATTTTTTAACAACCGATTTCGAAACGAAATTTATCACTAATCGAAGTACAATCACGGCGAAATTCTGCAAACCAGTCTTTTCTGATAAAGCTTCATTACTAAAAGTTGAACGAAGCGATTCGAGGCATTGTTGTTGTATTTGCCCTTTACTAAGATCATAAATCGAAATTATTTCACTGATTAAGAACTGGTGTACGGTCAAGTTTAAATTCGTTAAACCAACATCTAACGGTTGTTATACACGCTGAAGGATAACATTTAAATTTCTTCGCAAATTTAGCAAACATTGGTATTTATTGATCCACCCTTGTATATTACATGTTATGTTTGAAAAACAGAAATATACAGATTGAGAGTCGGTCCTATGGTCGCACCTACCTTGATCGGATATAATCGGAATGGTAGAAGGAATATTCGCTCATTACTAGAGATGAGCAAGGTAGGGGAAATTATTACTTTTTTTGCAGCAGATTAGATAGACTTTATTTACATTTGGCGTGTATCGCTGCGTTTTACGAATTCTTTAACTTTGTCGTCATTTCTACATAGTTAGTTCAGCGGTAAGATTTATTTTCTCCGTCATAAATTGTATATTCTGTTCTTTCAGAAATATGAACAAATCCTTATGCAGTGTATGAGCCTAATAAGTGGCTAAGTTTAAGTCATAATTTTCATTTGAATACAATGTCTATGTTCATATGGAATACGCCAAAGACATTTTTTACCAAATGACATAAGCCGAAGTAAATAAATAAATTACTTTATTTTATGTTTTCCTTTGCCTAACCATTTCTAAATAGTCTAATTTACATTTATTTAAGCTTATTGCTCACTTTTGTACACTTAAAAAGGAAGTACATACATTTGAATCGTTTTGGTATTAGATTCTCGAATTTCGCGCGTTTGATTATTTAGTTTCAGACCACTTGGTAGACTTCTGTGAAATTCGCAAAACATCGCGTACAGTTGTCAATAGTCATCAAAGTAGGTGCGATCGCAGGATCGACTCTCAATTTATAGGTAAGTGATTTAAGAGTTAATTAAAACTACTTGGACACTCGTTGATTTTTAAGGATTCCTAAATGCCAGGATTGGTACTAGGAAAGTAACTTAGAGAATACATCAGCAAATATATTTCGTATTACCTACTTGATTATGTAGTAAATAGTAAGTATCGAAAAGTATTGTAGACTTTAGTCCTTCTTCATGGTCGACTTGATCCATTTATCGAAATACGCTGTCCTAGTAAAGACCGAGGGTAATCCAGAACCGCAATAGTTTAGTATATAGGAGGCCACACCAATCTGTTTCCCGTCAGCAACCAACGGGCCGCCTGAATCTCCTTTGCATACACCTTCCGTTATTTTATTCCAGATGCAGATCTGACTCCCGTCTGCGTTGGTCGTAAGAGAGCATATAAGTTGCGAGATCGTTTGTGTCTGTAGACATAATGAAGATGGTCGGGAGAATTGTTCATCAAATTACTAACTAGACCCCAGCCGGAAATGACTGCGTTAACTTTGCCAACATCACATTATTTAAAAATGTAATTATTTTCTGTAATTTAAAAAGTGCCAGGTCGTTTCTTAAAGGTGTTTGGATTGTACATAAAGGGCGAGTTATTATTTTAGCCACGTCATGAAAGACTACACCTTGTTTCAATGATATACTTCCAGCTACTACTTGCCATTCATTCACCAATTCGCTAAAAAGAGAAAATAAGAAAGTCTCCAAACAAGAGTAATTGTAAATGTTGAAGAGGGTAAATGTTTGCCAGTTCTGTAATGCGCCAGATGTTTGCTGTTACGATGACTAAACTTTTTAGTAATAAACGGTATTGATAAGGTTTGCCAATCGAACAAAGCAAGTAATAAGTAGCACAAACCAAATCAACATCCTACCTAATAACACAATGTGCAGCTGTTAAAATCTATTTTTCATCAATAATGGATGCACCGCAAATATGTTTGCCCTTACATCTTAAAGACACTTGGTAGGGTAACTGTCCTGGTTTAGCATCTTGTCCGCCAACTATTCTATTTTGAAAATCCGATCGTGTTGATTCAAAATCGTGGTCTCCTAGCAAAAATTAAATTTGGTTATAATGCGAAGGAGTAAGTAATCTTTCTTGTTGTTAACGAACTCACCTAGCGTTGTTGAGGAAGCAATAGTCGACTATACCGTTAGTAAGATACTAACGTACATTGTTAAATGCTAGAAACATGCATCGCTTTGCAATAGTATTTATTTAGAGAGATATATCACGAAGTCGTGTGATAGCGTAAAGTTGATTTATAGCATCGTTTTATGTATCTGCGTGACTACAAAGTAATAGTTTTTTTCTATTGATATGATAATAATACAGATTTTTGTCGTGTTAAACTGAATTTACCAGGTGTTTTGCTAATGGCAGTGACTTGTAATACTTGGTGATAATAATATTTAGAACGTATTATGAAAAGAAAATGTCCTCAAGCGACTAAAGGAAATTATGAAAGTAATTTTAATTTCTAAATATGACTGCTACACTGAGAGAAGACCAGTTGGTGATAGAATAAAATGTCTGTAATATGAAGAAACTGATTGAATTATGTACTGCGAAACAATTTGTTTCCAACTCTCTTAACAATATACAGAGCTTAAACAATTTCTGTTGGTTTGATGCATAAAACAACAACAGGAAAGTGTTAATGAAAGCAACTAATTCTGTTACCGAGCCCCAAATATATATATATATATGTTTGCGAAGGAAGTTCTCCCATTAAACTATGCTTGTAGTTGACTAGTTAAAATCAATTTGGTTAAATATAACACCAGTAATCATTATCTCAAAAACAGTATTACTTACTTTATTAATTTGTTTTATTTATTAAAATTTGGGATACAAACAGACGAAAAGTCCAAACGAGTCTCCTCCAACAGACAATAGAGACAAAATAACAAAACATTGTCCATGAAAGCAATTCACAAAGGAAGAACATTATTCCAATATAAAAAAGTGTAACTCTAGAATAATTAAATTACAATTCGTAATATCCTAGAAAGCATACTCAGGGAACATATGACAAGAAGAAGATCGCTTGTACTAATTATAGTTTGGGCAACGCAATCTACCAGAGTAGTCTGAAATGTTAGTATTATAGTTCTAGTTATGTAAGTGCGCATGTGTTGAAAGTTACTTTTGAAAATTTCTGTCATGTTGGACGCTCAGTTATTGTTTAAGAGTTCGTTCTAGTCGATATTTCTGTAAAAATTGAAGATAATCGAATATTAAGCCATATTGAAAAGCAATATGCCTACGTAAGTTGAAGTCATCATTTGCCACAGTGAATTTTTGAGCAGTTCAATTTAAACGTGATCGTACCAGCTTGGTTAAGCCAGCTAAAAGCTGCAACGGATCATCTAAAACAGCAAATCAACTCAAGTAATATTGATTTACTTATTAAATCAATGAATATTCGGTTTTCCTCTCCAATATTACGGAAGCTGATGCTATACTGGCTGCTTCAAACCGTAACAGTTCGTTTTCATGTATGTAAAGACAAATTAAGTTTCACTATATCAAATTATATCAAGAAACTAAGTTATTTTTAACATTACGATATCTCGTATTCTACTATAATATTCTGTTAAATTGTGAACTACACTAATTTAGTAAAATCGGCAACAACGCAATAATAAGTATGTTGTAGCAAGCACTAGCTTGCGGAGTTTCTAGTTGTATATTTCTCTCCGTGCAGCTATAACTGCACTGAAATTGCTAAATTGGCCAATTTTGTTGTTTATACAATCAAATGATTCTAATAAAATGTTTTTGTTCATTTAACAACCAGCCTTCTTTGTATAATAGAAACTAATATAACAGAACGGACTAGAACTTTAAATGTATCATTAAAATGCTTAACTGACGACACATTTGTTTTGGTTTCAAAACCTGTTTGTCATTTCGCGAGTTATAAAGGTAAGATGAAAGACTCGATTCCTTATTTATACATATTTCAGTGCTCTTTATACGAAATGTTCACTGACAAATACACGTTTAGCACTATTACTCTTATCTTCACTAATTCATTTTTGCGGTTATAAACATCGCATTTCAACAGTATGTTAATTTCACGACCAATTAACATTTAGTTAAAAAATAATTGAAATGTTAATGAAGCTTTGCATATAGAAATCGATTCTATTTCTCATGTTGGTTTAGCACAGTAAAATGTTAACGATAACATTAATGGCACTTTTGCTCACTGCGTGCGGTATGTAAAATACAGATTTCGTTTTAATTTTTTTTGTAAGAAAGCAAACTATCTTAGTTACGACGTTTAAGCTGACGATTCGAAAATCAAAATGTAGATGGGCAGATTCACGCATCGCTAATGGTCCTTTGGTACCGTCGGGAGCGTTTCCTTACCAAGGTTCACTTAGGTTAGCGGATAGGCTTAAGGAGGAGGTCGACCAATACGATGGAAATGAAGATCTAGAACAAAGACTTGGAGGAGAAGTCGATGTGGAAAACACTCATTTTTGCAGCGGCGCTATTGTAGGTATTATATGGATCCTAACAGCCGCGCATTGCATTACTAACGAGCAAGGAGGTTCAGTGTAAGTGTAAACTTTAGATTATTTTTTTCGAAATAATTTTAATAGAACTTCGCGTATGCGCTTGATTTTCTGTTTCCTCTAAAGTTCTTGTTGTTTACAGCATCGACCCTTCTAAAATCGAAGTAGTCGTTGGTACAATATCGAGCCCGGAAGGAACAGCCTATAATGTATCTCAGATCATACGTCACGAGCACTTCGTTCAGCAAGGATTCCGACACAATATCGCCTTGCTTAAACTCGGAAACGCTATCAAGTTCAGCAAAACCGTTTCCGAGATAGAGATCGGAGAGAACGTGGTTAACGTGGAGGAATGTATCTTTTCGGGCTGGAGTCGCACGCCCGGTAAAAGAATTTCCAAGTATCTTGCGTATTTGCCATTGAAAACGATGACCATGTCCGATTGCCAACAGAAGTTGGGTACGTCGAACATAAATGCGGAACATATCTGCACGTCGCCGCCTTTGATAAAGAATATCTGCCCCACGGATGACGGTGGGCCTCTAGTAGCTAACGAAAACCTCATTGGCGTGCTTTCAGTGAAATCCCAGGAGTCAGTATGTGGTACAGATTTACCTGACGTGTACGTCAGAGTGTCATTTTATTACGACTGGATACGCGACACGCTCCGAGAGAAGGGAGATCGCAATAAACATAATTTATAAGATTAAATGTTTGTCAAATATTTGCTTTGTTCTATGAATAAATTAAGCTGTAAAAGCAAGGATCACCTGCATCATCTATGTCGTCCACCACATCTACTAAGTCCCACTGGGTTCTTTTGATTTTAATTGTGGTCGCTTCACAGAGTCCCTCATGGAGAATTTAACACTTATTTTCATTGAGGTCTTGTTCTAGTCCGCCGTAATTGCAATCATTTACGACCCACAGAAGATGAATTAGTTAATATTATGGTAATATTTTCAGATACATTTACTGCAGATGACGACTTACAGGAGACGATTCGGAACCCGGAAATTCAAAAAAATTATGAAACTTTAAGAACATGTAGATATGCACTACGCATTTTTTGCGGAAAATATTTTGAGTGGGTAAAATGAATTTTTGAAAATTGGAAATTTGTTTATGGGCATAACTCGCTAACGGAGACAAGTAGAAAAAAATTGTTTGGTTGAATGAGTTTTATGAAGCAGACAGGAAAGAAGTTAATTATATCAACATTTTTAAATATTTTTTTTCGACAGGTAAACAAGTTTAGGATTAATAAAATAGGCAATATTGATTAGTTAGTAGATTGTGTGACAGACCTGTAATTACAGTGTCGAAATTAATTTAACTAGCAAATGTAGATGCTGTTAAATGAACATTCCACGATCGAAATAAAGACTGACACACGCGGACCGAAATTACCACTTTGCTCTGTGAGGGCAATGAATTGAGGTGAGCACAGTTCTCCGGACGCTGCTGTAACTGTTTCTTTGCTCCTTGCATAGCTAAAGTGTGGCCGGCATGTAACTATACATAGATTAAAACCACTCTCATTGGTATTAAATGTATTATCTATCACGACGTGCCCTATACGATTTTTTGCAATTTCCTTCAATTGTTGGCAATCTGATTGATCTGATCGGGCAATAAATGTTTTTATTTTTCTTGAAACTATTTTGTTCTCTTAAAGTTCTCTTAAAATTCCAAACCAAAAATATTACTTCATCATTTTCCTGTATAATTGCTGCATGGGTGAAACTTTGCGAAACTTTTGCTGGATAATATTCAATACAAGTCATCTTTTCTTCCCACTTTTCCAGCGTTGGTTTTGTATTCTAAAGCTGCAATACCTCTTTCTTCTAGCATACATTCTTCTTCTTCAGCTTTTACTGCTTCTAATGTTTCTTCACACGTGGACTATACTTTATCTAAATACTACGGAATGTGGTGCGTGCAGGTCAAAAAATTCTAGGGGTTGCATGCAACGATGTGATGTGAAGAATACGCTCGGAACAACGCTGATGACACCGCATAGGCAGAAATGTATCCGTCACATTTCTTTTGCTGTGAATAATTCAACCAGGCACTATTATTTTGGTTAATAGTGACTTGATACTTAGCTTAAATAAATGTAACTTCATGCTTTTCATACGTAAAATGTCAAAGTGTATCCTGGCCGCTACACTTAGCTAGATGTCAACGAGAGAGTGTTTGATTTAGGGCAAGAGAAACCAGCATTACTGGATCTATGTGTTCCATAGATTAGGGCACGCAGGTCTATATTATTTTGTATTTCATAGACTGTCTAAATGTCAACATTCTACCAATTACTGGAGAGCCTTGTTGTACAATGAGCTCCCGGAAGAAATAGAAACATTGCTCTACAACGTATAAAGGTCAAGAGTAATGAATGAAACTTCTTGTTGATGTGCTATGCGACTAAGGAGTATTTTAACCCATAACTCTTTGTTTGTCTAAAATATTTATCATCTGTACAACCTTTTATTTTAAAATTTTCCTATTTATTATTTTATTTATCTTATTTGTACATACGCGTGCGATTTATTATAGGTGTACCGACCAGTGTTATTTAGCACATATACATTATATATTGACATATTTAATAGTTTGATTATAAATGAATAAAGATAATAATCGATATCGATATATGGGAAAAGCGCCATGAAAACGTGTAAAAAAGCTTAGATAATCAATGGTCGTGCAGTTTATGTAAAGTTTATTATTTTCAAATGTGATAAGAAGTTTTTCACTGCTAGTAATGGATTTTTACGTTTATAAATAGAGTTTAAGTATTCCAGATCAAGTATTGTATTAAAATGTTGGTGTAAACTTCGCAATTATTTTTCTGTTTACCACAAGGGATACCTAAAATGAAATATCTTCTTCCTTTTTAATTTTCGTATCTTAGCTGAATAGTTCGCTGCCCAAGGAAATGAGTTGCCAAGTCGCGGACCAACGAATTGTCAACGATTTAATGGGAAACCCAGGACAATCTTCATTTGTGTTTTGCTTAAATTTCTGGAGGACAATGATAGTGATGACGATGACAAAGACCACGATGATGATGACGACGATGGGGATGACAACCATGAAGATGATGATAATAGCAGGGCGGTAATCAAACCACGTATAACAGCTCCGAAATGGGTTATAACAGCAGCGCATTGCATTACATGTATTATCGAAAATTATACTTTTCGGAAATTTTCCTATTATGTTTAATGTATACAGTTCTCCAAAATAACATAGATAAACTCTTAGTGATCTTTAAGAATATTCCTAGCAGTGATTTCTGTTTTTTTTTCTGTTTTGCTTTAGTTCAGAATTGGATGACATTACAGCCTTCTATCGAAGCTCCTTGAATTGTACTGTACTCTATTTTTGTTAAATAGAAGGAGTAAAGTAGGAAGCCACATTTACAAAGGGTTAACTAACTAAGGGAGAAATTTGAAAAATTAATGATTTTAATGTGCTGATTAATTTATATTAAAACTTCTAAAAAATTATTTAACTGTACATATGCGACAAGAACTAAAGACAATCGTATTCATTTCACCTGCCTCCTGCACATGTGTCA
>CACRWG010004594.1:0-21866 GCA_902654985.2 Oryctes borbonicus
CGACATCACCCGAAAGACATTTCTACTATAAATACAATAGTAGTCTAGTGTTTTATTAGCTGTTTAATGCGGTTATATTTACTAGTTATAAATTTTATAAAAACGCTTCTGGTTTTTATTTCAAAGTAATAATAACAAAAATTCTAATTAGAATACACAGAGAACAAAAAGTTCTTGCCTCAAAAAATATGCTTGCAACGAAACAAGGGCGCAAAAATATATATTTTTTTTAATTTAAAGCAGTATTTTTTTTTTAAGATTTTGTTTAATTTAACATATCATCTTTTCAAACAACTAATCTAAATAGTTTGATTTGAAAATATCTGTTTAATTGAACTTACTTAATATGTTTCATTCAAGTTCTTTTTTTTAAGAATTTCGTCAGTCTGGTTTTTTCCACCACAGAGGAACACGTATTGTCTTTGATTAAGTCAACAAGAAATTTGGCGCAGGGTTTTCATGGAATTAACATAAGGACAATCATGCCAGGTTGTCCTTACTTACTGGCCTATGTTATGTACATAATTAACCTTTTCCTTTAGGTTAGATTAATTTTGTGCAGCGACTAGACAGACTCGTGTTTTGTGGACTTCTAGGGAAACCGGTAGGCAACAGGAACCCTTTCTCATGCGACGAGTGGACACGGGTGTTATAGTCGCTGTAAAAATTTAATTGTTTCACCTATCTTGCCCAACGCTGATCTCGGTTAAACACCAATCATGAGCCGATGGCGTTTCTCTCTAGAAAATGTTTTAAAGGTTAATAAATAAAATCAGAAATCTTTTGAAAATATTTTCGATATGTTAATAAGAATATAAACATACTTAGGGGTAAATAATAAAGTTTAAGTCTAGGTCATCATCGGGTCACTGGCGATCCAAGGCTTAGCGTTGCATAGTTAATTATATCAAAGTTAGATATGGCGAGTTAAACAGACTGCATTATGTCCAAATTGTTATAATTTTATTCTTGTAAGATATGTTATATACGATACTTTTTATCTATTAACTTATTAAATTATCTCGTTTTATTTATTATAATTATTACATATATAATAAAGTAACAATTTTATATCTGTAATTCGCACGGCTAATATTACCTGCCATCTTCCATTTGGCTAAACTGCTACTGACTGCTATTTGTATTTAGCTGTTAACAATTAGCAGCTGCTACTTAGCAAAGCACCTCTAAATGTTCGTACATTTAAACAAATTCAGTCCTTAAAAAGTGTTCCTTCACTCAAATAACTTTTTTTTTGTCCGCATAAAGGCATTTAGAAATGTGGTTCATTTATATGCTATCTTCATGTTGAGGCTTGAAACTTTTCAAACTACTCCCGTAGTAACTTGCATGTAACAACTATGTTAGAACAGTCTGCCCGTATGGCATACATTAATTAATCTAAAAACTTCATTTGGAGTTTGAGAGTGGAACGCATTCCCGGCATCGCATCGGTTATACGAAATTTGTCGATAGGTAATGGAGCGCTATATAATTAGCATTAAATTGAATTACAATAATGGCGTATGGATTTACAACGAATTAAGCCAACATCATTTACAATTATCAGTTTTGCGCGCCCTCTTTCGGGGATTCGGACGGCGATTTTATGTAACGTTCCGTGAAATTAATTTTAATTATAATTGGCGAGAGCTTCATAGCGTGCGGGTAGTCTAGGAATATGTTCATAATACGTATGTATATCAATGGGTACGGTTAAAAACAAAATTATAAGCACAGGAAGTTCCCTGTAAAATATTTATGGAATAAAAATTGCTCATGATGTATTTCGCATGTGCACCAAATAAACTTTTTTAAAAAGTAAATAAATTATGTCGTTTCGTATCGCCATTCAAATAATCCACTTATTTTTAATCGAATTGTCCATATTAATACCCTGAATATCCTTAAACATGGACCCCCTCTAATTAGTGGACTTTTGGAAATACATTTTTGAATGGAATTAATTTGCTAAATGGCTTAGAAGTGACAAAACATATTTACGCGTCCCTTCGAAAAATATGTAATTTTAAAACCTTTTCATCCTGTTAAAAAAAAAGCGCTAAAACGACATTAATATTGTACTGTGACTGACATCTGACATCTCTCTTTTTCTATGGGACGTAAGGCTCTTTTCTATATTATCTTTATGACGTTGACTCTTGAAAAGGGTGAATTATTTAGAATGAAGTTCGCGTTTTTGGAGTTGAAGCAAAAAAGAAGAAGAAATTACCACTAATGCTCGTATTTTATTCAAATGTAATCCTGTTTTTGACATAATTAAAAGCGTTTTCCCTCCGCTTCTATAATTAAGCGTCTGAAAATTCGCGTTTTGCGGTTGAAAAACGTTGAAATTTCTTTTCCATTTGATGTATTGTATTTTCTTTTTAAAAAAGTCTTTTTGTAGGTTGTAAACTTTGATGATAACGTTCATTATAAAATTACTCGAATCGCATAACTTGAAAAAAGGGTATAGGACTGCTTTTAATTCGTTCATCGAGTCAGAATTTTTTTTTAAAGATTTATGCTAAACATTTACTGCCGCCTAACATTCCTATTAAAACATTAAACAATTCAACCTTGCGACAGTTTTTTGACAAATATACCAACGAATCCTACTATCAAGAACTTTGAGGTTTGAAAACTTTAATGAAAATACAACAAAGCGAATGGACGAATCGCGATCCAAAAAATCACATTTTACTCGAAGAAAATAGTAAATTTTGAATCGCGATTCTTCCTTTCGGTCGAAAATTGGATCCGTTCTGGAAGTGGCAGGAGTTAGCGTTCTATCTCTTCCGGTTAGGCCTCTAAAAAGCGCAAAAGTCGAAAATCAGCTAAAATAGGGTCTTTTCGAAGGGCGATTATACGGCTACCGGAAGAGACTCGTCCTCCGCTCTTCGACAGCTTTTCTTCTCTAGGTCCTTATATTAGGGCAAAGCGCCATCGTAGGGGGCCTGTAGAGCCCCGAGCGGTTTTTAGGGCGCCTAGCATCGAAAAATGACTTTAACATTCGGCGCAACGCGCAGTATTGGAATTAGGATTTTAACAGATTTTCTGCATATGTAAAGAAGAGCAAAAACATCTGCATTCTCTCAAACTTAGCGGATTTGTTTTCTTTTTTGGTAATGTCCTTGTTTATACTTTTTATGTACTTTTTATTTTCTTTATTTTTGTCTGAATTATGTCTGGATTTGTCGCGAAATAATAAAATACTTATCTACATTTTGTTTATTTTGGCTAATGTCATATCTTTTCAAGAACGGTTTTAGTTTAATCCCCCTTTGGTTACCGTTCTGCATTTCTATATAGATAAAAGTCCGAATCTAATCTCCGAAAATAATAGACTCGAGCAATATTTTCGTATGCGTTTATCTTGCTATCAAACGCATAAACCAAAACAACTCCTATCTTCTCCGAAGTGATAAGACTCTCGCGTTTCAATCACCACACTAGGCATATATAGGAAATAGGGATTTCAGTGGTTAGTAAATGGACTTAAATGTAATCGTAAACTGCGCAACAATACGACAAGTTAATATTTCACGTGCGTGCGGTAACTGCTGCAGCCTATATATTCACCACAATTACGGATATTTGTATTTTATGCATGTTGTGGCATGTACAAGATCGATATCGTTCTACGTCATCCATTTACCGCATGCTCGTAATTGTTGTAATACCCAGTAAATCGATTTTCTTTCTCATTTTTTGTCCCCGTATTTTCCGTTTCTATCTGTTATTAACTACGGAAATGGTTTTCACTATACCGGGTGATTTTTTTAACTTGAAACTTCGAAATATAAGCACTTCACGAAAAAAATTTCCACAATTAAGATGTAATCCTTTTGCGGAAGAAAAATGCATTAGCGCTAAATATAATTAGTATCATTCTCTCCCACCTTGTAGGTAAGATGGAGGGCAACTTCGAAATCTTAAATAGGAACCTCCGTATTGTACTGCAGATTCGGAATCTGCGACGAGAAGAATCGATTGCTATTATTGACATTTTGTTAATGAACGGAGAGAGCACGACGTTGAGTTCGACCAAGGTTGAGATTTTGTAGTTCCATAATTTTTGTTTTATTGTTAGAATTTTGTATGGCATCTATAGTTGAAAGCTTGCTTCTTTCGTTCGACAGCTCTGTTGGTTTTTTTTTTTTGATTTATTAAAACTGCGTCAAGCAGAATGTAAAAAATTTACTTTAGCATTTGCTATGTGCGACAACTCTATCAATTCCTGTAGAGGATTATTTTCTCCCAAACGGAATAACCTTAATAATCCCGAATATTCGTTATTAGGAGATGTCTCCTCTCAATTGTACAGGACGGTATTTAATAATGATAGCATTTTCAACCGTAGACCGAATGATGTGAGGAAAAATTCTAACATTAACATGTCCGTTCTATCTCCACTCTCGACCAAAAAAAAATATTTACAGATACCTGCTTTTGTATATATTTCCAACCTTTTCTTCGGCTTTTTAAGTGTATTTCGCGAGCCGAAACATACGTTCATATCTTGACCCCTAAAAACTTTACTAACGCCTTTCCGTAAGGGGAGCGTGACAAATTTCTTACCGCCCATGCACTAGATGCATACGCGGTGCACATTTCGCATTTGTTATACAATCGCCCGACAATCTCGTTATCCTTCTGCACGATATACATAAATATATCTGCAAGAGACGCTACCGTTTGGACTACAAGACGAGTGCCTGTAATCAAAAATACGGAGCAGAGGAAAAGAATCGAGGAAAATAAGCCGTTCGATCGGTGAAACCCCATACCTTCCTACACGTCTACCCGGTATCACGTTTCTCGCCAAGCATCTATGAAGAGGATGCATGTCTACATCCATGTATCAAAAACACACACGTACGAGACCAGGAAATACAATTTTTGCTTTAGCCGGCGGGTTCTTCACGTCCTTCTCTATTCCATGTCGAATGTTTTAGGCGGCGAATTGTTTCTGTCTCGTTCGTGCATGTGGCGGTCTCTTTGTGTGCGCCATTGTACTCGGCGCGGTAACGAAAGCACTGGAAAGTGTAGTGTTACTATCTACGGACGCCGTTGAATGGTACAATGCTACAGTCCAGAACGGTGGGAAAACTAGGTCAATAGAAACAACGGAAAAATCTCGAGGAAGAATTGCCAGACAATGTATTAATTAGGTGTCGAGATTGACTACATTTGAAAGGTTGCAGTGGCGTGACGGTGTACAGTCTATTGCCAAAAGAGGAAATTAAACTTTATTGATTCTTTTTATTTTGAATCCGTTTAGAACGATTTATTGTAGGGAATAATGTGTCTACAAGCGCTCTAGTACGTTATATGAAAAAGTACATTGGTAATTATGCCTATTAACAGTATCATTAAGAGAAAATCCTGTTAATTAAATTTACATCGTTGTTAATTTTGTTCATCATCAAATCGCAAAAGAAGTCAGTAATTACTCCACCTCGCAATTAAAATGAACTAATAAGACAAATCTGTCAACTTGGAGCACCTTCCAACCTAAACAAATGATATTACAACAATATATTGACAGCTTCGTGCTTAATCGTGAATTACCAACGATCACAATGTCGTTACGTTACAAAAGCATTTTTTTTTGTATCCTCCCGTGTCGCGAATATAAAATTGTCATCTTAAAGTAGATAACGTCTCCCGAAGGATTACTAAAAAGCGTTCACAGATTGATCCAACATCTTCTACTTTAGGATTTTCGCTAATCTTCAGTTCGCTTAATACTTTATTGGCGGCATTGGAGTTGAAAAGTTAGGAGAAACCATGAAGCGTCAGCTTATAACTTCCTTGGGACATTATGCGGGAAATACTGTAGGTGAAGATAAAAAGTTTGCCTAAAGAGTATTTCCTGTTTTCTCTCTTCTTAACGGTAAAGAACTTAAAACGGTAGTTAATATAGCTTGAGGCGCATTAGTAACTTGGAGAGGTAAACTAGGAAAAAGAAAAAAAAACGATTGGACTTCAAGGAAATTTTGTGTATTGCTTTTAAAATTGTTTTTGGATATATGTACAATGTTGGGTTTTTCATTAAAAAAAATTTTTTGTTGTGTTTTCTTTCTTTATAACACGTTACAATAAACGTGATGATTGAGAATAGATCTTCAAATCGAACAGCAACACTACAAAAATTAACTACGAAGACAAAGCGGTACACTGAACCAAAGCGGATGCTAGTACGGTAGCAGGCGTGATTAAACCGTTTATTTTCCTTGTCAGATGTTTACTCTTCGAACTGAGCTGGTCCACCGAAGTAGTGCTGTATTTATACTATCCGCCCCACCTGCTTAGAACTATAGAATATCCTATAGTATAAGTTTTATAAGCTACGGTGTAATTTGTATACAACGTTTCGGCTCTTTCTGGGCATTATCAATTTTTAGTCGATGTATACAATATATAACTTAACTTGCTTTCGTAATACATTTAACGCTAAAAAGTTTTACGCAAGATATGTAAGACAGAAACATCTGAATATCCGCCTATTATTCCAGTTAGCCATCTCATATATTGCTTCAACATCATATCATTGTCGGTTTGATCTCGTTTCTTCCACTTTCGCGGAGTAAAAGTCATAACTTTCATCACGAGCAATTGTGTTAAGTCTGTTAGGATCTTTTGGGACACTCTAATTTAATGAACGATCTAGAGCAGAGGCTATGGGAACGACACGACCTCCAATTTTCCTAAAACTTCACCCCGTCACTCTTGCACGAATATAATTCCATATTTATAAGCACGCCCGGCAAACTTTTCCGGAGTAAGTGGGAATATTTCTCATATAATTTCGGCAGAGGGCGTTCTCCGCTTCGATAATTTTAATAATTACGATCCGCTCTTTCCACCGCACACAATCGTCTTTATGTAATTGAACCGCATAATAAAATGTAAAGCGAATAACTGCGGCTTTACACGCCCATCGTTCGTGAACCCTCGGTGGTGGGTTATTTATTATTTCGCCTTATCAATTGGGGAGATTTGTTTTACAACTTCGAGCTCCTGAAATTAGAACGAATTAAGCTCGTCCCCAGTAAAATTTATTAATCGCTAAATGAGGAAAGTTATATCTGCAATTATTATACAATTGATTTGTCCGGAAGGGGTAAAATTAATGCTTGCATAACAATTGGGGTAACTATAAAGTCGTAAAAAATCAATATTACATAGAGGAAAAATAGAAAGAAAAAGGTGACAGCTTATACATTTGGGCCATGAGGAAATCTTTTTTGTTTTATTTATTTTTTTTATTAATATAACAATCTGTATAAAGATAACCAAAGCTTTTAGTGCCACCTTCAAACAGTAATTTGTAGCTACGAATACTCCGATTAATAACAAAAAAAATCAACTAGACATTAATCCATGGTGTGGGGCCAACACAAAAATATAGGCACACATCGGGACAGATGTTTCGAGGATACGTCAGTTCTTATTTTCAACAAGTCTGGTATTGGTAAAACAGTTTCTGCCGTTGGTAAACTTTGATGTCGCACAATATTAGTCCATTCTAGCTGGGTGAAAATTATTCTGTATTTGTGACCTTATCATAACTTTTCAAATTTTTTTAATGGAAATACAAATGTTATTAAGTTTATAAGGGATTGAAACAGGTTAACTTTACGATCAATCTAAACAAATGCAAGTTTTGCAGATGTTTCTTAAAGAATTTTTCCTGTTTAACAGCATCTATGACTTCTTACGTCTATCACTCTCCAATATCTGCTTTATTTCGCTGAGGGTTGAAGGAATAATTTACTGAACATAACATGAATACAAAGCAGAAATCTTAAAATTATGTGTAAAGCACAATGTCTGATAAATATGGTAATTGCTTTTTCAACATTTTCAATTACTTTTTTTTTTGCCCATGTTCAAGTTAATTTTTTCGATAATTTCACGCACGTTATGTTTAAATCATCAGTTGTCTGGTCGATATGATCCTTAAGAAAATCTAAAGGGAAAAAGTCTAATGGTGTTAAATCGCATGATCTTGAAAGCCAACCAATGTCACCATTGGGGCAAATTACAGCCAGGAAGTTTTTTATGCAATAGATTTACAGCTTCTCTGGCAGTGTAACAAGTAGCGCCACTTTATTGGAAGAAAAGATTATCGAGGTCGACATTTGACAATATCGTTTACTATAAGCAGCTACTGTTTCTCCATTCTGACTTTTAAAAAGTAAGGTCCAAGCATGTATTGGGATGAAAATCCATACCAAACGCTTACACGACGAGGATGCAGTGGTTTCTCCACAATGTCCTGAAAATTTTCGCATCCCCCAAAAGAAGTAGGGTAGTTATATAAACTTATTCAATTTGCCTAAATGAACTAGAATGATTTGTACACAGCAGCTTTAATAACTCGATTGTTTAGAATTGTACCTTCTAAAGAACTATATCGATAACATGAAGCTATGAAATACTCCCGGAAAATAGAAAAATCAACTCACTTTGAGTTGTCTAAAAGACTTGTTTCTTCGCACAGACAATAATGAATAATAGTAGAAATGTCTTTCGGGTGATGTCGCGTAGTTAACATTTTACTTAAGTCTAGTTAGTTAAAGTCTTTAGAAATCTTCTGAAGAAGCTGACAGCATGGTCAGCGAAACATCAAATAAAATATTAACTACGCGACATCACCCAAAAGACATTTCTACTATGGATTACGGTCGTGAAAGCCTATACTCAACCATAATGAATAATTTTGACATATTTTGAAGGTTTATCAAAATAATGACGAATCTTCGTAAATGAAATGCTCTAAGGCAAAAACTAGCATTTATTGTCATTTTTTTGAGTAAAAGAATAATCTAATGAAAAATTCAATAATTTTCAAGTCTCACCTTGGCTGATCCTAGATGTAATCAAATTATTTGTTCATGATGAAGGATGACACGATGCTGTTGATTGTTTTTCCTGATCCTTTATTTTGTACCGCATTTACTAAATAGAAGTCATTATTATCATATATTACCCAATCTTCTTCGAGAGACAGTAAAATTGACCGTCTTAAAGTTATATACGCCCTCATCAAAGTCAACTAAAGAGCTTTCGTAAAATCGCAAAATCTGACACCATACGTTGCAATAGCAAGTGTAGGAACGTAGACAACAAGGAACACGAATTCCAACATCGCATTAATTTCTCTTCTGTTGCCTTATTCGATAGTTTTTTGACCCGCAAGATGTCTAGAGTTACCTCCGCGGGCGTATTTAGTTACATTCTCAAGAAGTTTACATGCGTACAGCAAGTCAATATTGCATTATGCTTGAATTCCGATTCAGTGAAATCTAGTGATACGTGACGATTTCGTTGTCTGCGCCGTAATCTCAAACGCTCGATTTACCATTTGCTTTAGTCTATTGTTTATGTAAACAAGAAGGAAGACGATACGCATTGTGGTATATATCGTGTTATCGTATAAGAGTTCATAGAGTAAATTGTTATGTCAATTTAGATAATTATTACGTAAAATTAAATCAAATATTCCCAACTCAATGTTCCAAGGAATTCGTAATATACAGTGCGATTCAGATAACATTGGCCAATAAATAGCAGCCATTCTGAAATACATAATGAATTGTTTGAGCAGCGCTACTTGTAGTTTTTATTGATACAACAGGGCTGAGATTTTCAGCTGCAAAGGTGTGTCTCATTCTATCTGCTAGGAATTCCTGAAATTGATGATTTCGACTTTACTTTTTGTTCCAAGGCATAAAATGTCTTAAAACCTCAAGAAAATCGTTTCAACTACGTGTGGACAAAAATAAACCAAAAATTGGAAATTAAATCAAAAAGGAAATGTTAATGGGATGCGTGCATAACTTCCGTTCATAATCAATGGGCTTAATGATTTGTTTACGAGACGCGAATAGTATACTTACAGTCTATCTCGTTTAAAGATGATTACGGTTACGTGCAAATGTTTTAGAATTATTCATTGTCTCCAAATCAGTATAGAGACCGACACCGATAAAATTATTATTATACCAACAAAATACCTGCTAATATACACTATGGCTCTTGGAAGTTTGGCCAAGAGAAAATCAATCATAATTCTCACTTGCTAGTGCCACAGCAAACAAGCTAAATGTTTCTTGTCGCCCTCTGCTGAAATTCAGCTGTCCAAATTGTCACTGTGGCAAATAATGTTGCAGGGTCCCTACAAAGACAGCGTCAATTTCGGTTTTAATGTGCGTCTACATGTGATTTATCAACTTGTATATCAAAAATGTTACGAATAGAAGTAAGTTTTATGTGCCACAACACGACCCTGACGTTGCAAATAATGATAACGTTTACAATCTGTCCCTTACACATAAGTTAACAGACAACATCATGGACACTAAAGCAGTAGTTATACGACCGCACCTAATTAAAGTTAGATCACTGAACAAACAACCGTCGTCGTCGTCGACTTACCTTCCCAAACGAGAGACGGAAATTAAGAGCAACATAAAGTTACGTGCGTCGTCTTTTCCTCATAGGCGTTACGCCTCGTTTTTTTTTGGATGGGATTCTGCGACGTTGATCATAAACCGTTAAGTTGCTAAACTTCTTTATATATAAAAGTGAAGGACAACTAAGGAAGATTTCAAGAGGATCGTGTTTTTTCTTTTGTAGTACGAGGGTACTATCTTAAGTTTTTATGAATCACTACTAGATGGCACTACTGAAATTTGACATTCATAAAATTTTACATTTGTTATTAGCAAGCGTTGACAGCAGAGATATTTTGAGAGGAAGAAATGGAAATTTCACGTAAATTTTAGTGAAGGTCTAAAACAACAATAAATTCATGCAAATGTTGAAGAATCTTGGGGTACTTCAGACGTTGCCACATAAGTAAATGAAGTATAACAATTACGATAAAGCAGGTGCGATGCAAAAAATTCCACCAAGTCATCGCCAAATCCAAACAAATGTATTGGTCCAATCTCTAAAGGAACTAACTATAGTTGATACTGAGAACACATACATTTCCTGACACATGGGAAGTTGCACGTGCGGTACCTATTCACAAAAGCGAAAATATGCATACTTGTTGCAAATATAATGTAATTTGTAATCATAATCATATACAAAGAGCTCTTGATGATACACACAAGTGGTGTCAAAATCGTAGCTTGCGCTTAAACCTTGCAAAAAATTCCAATCGTCCCTTTTACAAGAAGAAGAAAAGTTTATATAAAAACATCCACCATCGAAGGGAAAACCATTAGCTCTAGGGAGGGGGGAATTACGTTGAACAAAAATTAACATGGAACTCCCACATGTTCAGCTTAAAGAAAAAGCCGCTATGGCATGTCTAATATGCCGTAGCCTACTCGGTAAAAACTGGGATTTTAAGCTTTAAGAGATCTTCTGGTAGGTCCATGATCACCTACGGCTCTTTGGTTTGGTGCCCACAAACAACTCCGCTTCAACAAATTCAGAGACTTACATGTCTCAACATTATAGGTTTAATGCGTACTCATAAAGATAGTGATACGAGGCACAACTATAAATATATTCAATGATAGTCAGGCAGTTCTATAGGCTATCAAGGCCTACACATAGGAATCTGGTACACAACTTAAGGCAAAAACCACATTACTTTGCGGTGGCTCTGAAGCCACCAATTGTTCGAAGGAAACGAAAAGCCAGATAAGCTGACGAAAGAAGCAACGAATATGTTTTTCATTGGCCCTAATCAGTTTTTTTAAATTCTAAAGGAAGAAGATCCTAGAGTAGCGTTAAGGTTTATTAAAAGCCCTCATCTATTCTAACACAGAGAAGGGCATGTTGTTATAATCAAAAAGAAGAAAAAGAAAATATAATAGAATAAAACTCTTTAATTTCGGAAGAAGATAATAAATTTGTTGTCGAAATGAAAAGTTTTGCTTTGATTTTGAATTTATTTTGTTAATTAAAAAGAAAAAAAAAAACAAACTCGTACCACCATCAAGCAAGTAATAATATCTTCACCGAAAGAACAATATTAAAGGATTCCGCCTACTATAAATATTCTAGACGATCATAGTATTAATAGAAGGTTCGAGATAATCGCTATTTTAAGAGCCTTTCAAGGGCAGTAAGCGATAGCGAAAAAAAGGAGCACTTTAGGTCCAGCAGTTTTATCCTTTCATATATTTTTATTTACTCGATCCATATTCATATGCGCAACAGAATGGCTCTGGCGAACGCACAGACCGCCTCCGAAACAATCGAGTTATTATTAACCCTCAAGTACTATCGTGTTTTCAGGTAACACAACTGCTATCGTGGGGTGTTTTACACCCCACTCTTTAAATTTAGCTTTTTTTTGTTAGTTATCTTTTTTTTTTTCACTTTTAAACCCACAGTGTAATAACTAGACCTTTATCTTGCGATTGTTGTAAGGAAAAACAAAACTTTATTTAAAGCAAAACAGAAAATTAGGAGGAAATGTTACATTCATAAAAATTATGTAAAAAGTATTTCTTCGTACAATTTTTTCTTTTTACAAAATTGTGTTCTGTATTGTTAAGATGTCTTGGTTTTTTCTGTTACTGGAAACTATGGTCTTACTCCCTGTAAAAGAAAATGCCATTAGCATTTCACATAAAAATTCTGACAATGACGTTGTGAGGCGTACATTTTATTTGACAAAAAACATGTAATGTGTTATTTCATGTAATCAGATTTTTATAAATTTCTTACAATTTACCTTTGTAAGCATTCTGCGCATTTTACAAGTTGCTCAGAATGTTCCTTGCAGACATGCTGATGACACGTGGTTTTTATTTTCTTGTCTCTATTTCGCCCGCAGATGTGACACCTTTTGTAGGTTCTTGAAGGTTCTGCTTCTTGTGGCTGTTGTTGTGGTGTTTCTAAGCCTAGTAAATTTTTGATAATTGAGTTTAGCTTAGTTGACAATTCTTTTGTTTGGTATCGTCTTTTTACGTGGTCATTGACGAGTTCTCTTCCTAGACGAATATAAAATTCTCTTCGTGTCATGTTAACTGTATGGTCTGAAGTGGCTAAGAAAATTATGTAACTGTTGACACGTGAAATGTCTACCATTGCTCCTAATATAGCCATTGGCCATCGTCTGGTTCGTCTTTGGCAGGAGTACGTCATACACTTCTGGTCTAAAGCATCAACTCCCCCTTTGGTACAATTGTAGAAATTTATTATGTCAGGTTTTGCATTTACTTCAACATTTCCATTGTGATGCATAGACGAAACCAACAAGACACAGTTGTTCTTTTTTGGTATGAAGGAAACCAACGTATTATCGTGCGTAAATCCAAATTTACAGGTGTTTATTGGTTGCTGTTTAGTTTGTAAAAATGCTGGCGGAATTTCGCGCTTATTCTTACGAAGTGTTCCAACATACGTTATACCAACCCGTTTCAATTCATTCAACAGCTCTATAGGAGAAAACCAATTATCTCCTGTTAGATTTCGATTTGTATTGATGATCGGAGAAATTAATTTGAGTACACTACGTGTTGGAACTGAAAGTTTGTTTGGATTGGGTTCGGTTGTCTTTCCTGTATAAATAAATGAATTGATCAGATAATGCGTTTTCGAATCGCATAAGCACATAATTTTGATGCCATATTTTTTTGGTTTACTCTTGA
Source organism: Oryctes borbonicus (assembly GCA_902654985.2). Classification (NCBI taxonomy): domain Eukaryota; kingdom Metazoa; phylum Arthropoda; class Insecta; order Coleoptera; family Scarabaeidae; genus Oryctes; species Oryctes borbonicus. The sequence goes on from CACRWG010004594.1 coordinate 13,635, forward strand.
TATATTGGCGAAAAGAGCAGCGGCCGCGAAATCCAACAAGCATTTCATCTACAACAGCATATTCGCTGCAACTGTAATTATTCGTACAGTTTGCGTTGAAAATTTCATAAATTTTTGAAATGGCAGCAAGTTTATCACCATTGTCAATCCTGTTCCTTCTAGTTGTTTGATCGTCAAATCTTAGCACTGACAAAAGAAACAAAAACCGTTGTTTAGACATGACACCTCTAAAAATATCTCGTCCCGTACCATCCGTTGCAAAAAGACTTCTAGTATCTTCGTGGTTTGATTTAAACACTCCTGCCAAAATTACAAGTCCCAGAAATGCTTTCAATTCAATCATGTCTACATGTTCAACATAACTTGCCGTTGGTCCATAAGAAGAACTCGTTTCCGTTATTTTTGCATTTGTATGCTCTAGTATTTCATTTAGAATTTCTTCCGTAAAGAAAAGAGAAAATGCTTCAGAAGGTGTTCTTGGAGGAGTATTTACTGCCGGACCCTTTGCTCCCGGTCGAAGAGTGACTATATTAGAAGATCTGGTACGTGAAGTAGCAGGAGGATTTTTGGACCACTTATATCGATTTCGTCCATAGAAGTAACTTGTTCTTGCACTGACATCACCTAAGTCTTCTTCACTTTCGTTTTCAGATTCGACTTCAAATTCTGAACATGTGTCGTGATCACTATGTTCGCTTGCTGCATCACTCAAATCATCATCACGTTCATCAGGGCATTCACTTTCACTAACATCATCGTAAAAGTTTTCGGCAAGATTTGCTAATTGTTCATCAGTTAGAAACTTTATCATATTGTTTTTACTATTCAATACACGTATTATAGAAGGGAAATAAGGAACAAGTTGACGACGCTCTGGTTTGTGAGGAACTGAGTAAGAAATTTGTTTGAGTCGAATATTTATACGCCGTACAGAAATCAGGGGAAATGCCACTATTTGATTTGTAAAAAATCACCGAAGTCGAACATAAATGAGTGAATCCCCTGTACATGTAGGTACTATAATAAAAATCGCCGAATTGGAACGTATATAAGTGAATCCCCTATACTTACATGAACAACAACATCTGTGATTTCCCCAAAAGAGGACGAGGGCTATTATCACTATAAAATTCTAAATCATTGGTTAGAATACACTACGCTATTTTTGAAAAAAACAAACGTAATTGCTATCGTGGGGTGTTGAGACACCCCAAAAGCTATTTTTTGCTAAAACTGTAGAATATGGTAAATAATAAATTACACTATATTACATATCTCATTTGCATAGGCGAATACCTGGAACCTTAGAAATGTGACAAAAATAGTTTTAGAAAAAATTAAAAAAAAATGACCTCTGGGGTTCCGAAACACCCCACGATAGCACTTGAGGGTTAATGAGACCTGCTACTACATTCGCGTATGAATGTATATAAGCCTGTAGCTTCTAAATAATATATACTGGCATTGCGGTACGGCAACAACCTAACCTAACCCGCTGCCGTTTTGGATAGGCTTATGAAAATTTATTTTACCGCATACAAAAATGGTCCATCCTTTCCTATTCGGACGAGGTTTTCACCTGCTTTAATTTAAATTGACTTTGTTCGGGGTGGAGGATAAAAAAAAGCAGTATATGTAAAATGACGCAGAGATTTATATAAAGACTTTCGGGAGTTTAAATTTGCAAATTTTCTATCGTTTTTTATTTTTATTATTACATTCACTAATTGTAAGATATTTTTTTCTAAGAAGATTTAGGGAAAATAAATATTTTTGCTGGTGATTATCCTTTCTTAGACCAATGTAAATCTACTCTCGTTGACATTTAAGGTAAACTCCAAGAATTTAATTTCTTCTGGATCTCACAAAGAGATATTCGTAAAATTGATTGTTTACAAAGTAACAAAGAGGATGTTACCGGTTTTGACGTGTGTTATTGTTCTTTCTTATTAAATTTATATAATCGAAAAATGCCCAACGGTAAAATTTAAGTAGATGGAAACATTGATTGGAAATATGTAGCTTTTATAAGAATATGTTTCACGGTGTAGTACTTTATAAAAATTATATTCAGAATAGAACCACTGAGTCCAATAACTTGTTATGTGGTTGGTTATAACTGAGTTAATTAAACCGCTTCTCAAAAAAGGTGATCCAAATAGTCCTCTCAACGACAGACCTATCTATTTGTTGCTTGTATTTTCAAACTTCCATTATGAACAGACGTTTATTAGATTATTATCCATAACTACTGCTTTATTCACTTTTCTTATAGATATATATATATATTGTAATGTTATTAAAAACGACGAAGTTAGCTGTCATCAGCGCTGTAGTCACTTCTTCTTTGTTCACAAGTTCACATTGTACACCTATCGGGTATGAGGGTTCATCTGGTGGCAGGAAGCCCGATCCCTAGGGAAAGAATCCTGTTTTGAGCCGAATAAATTAGGGGTGTAAAAATAATAAAGTTAATATTAAAATTAATAGAAGTAGAGCCAACGACAAGCGTGGGGAAAATGTACACTGCCGTTCAGAGAAGTTCGGTCGGTTGGTAAAAAACATGAAAAGGTTACAGAAACAAACGAAACTAAAAACAAAATGCATTTTATTATATGTACAGGTAAAAAAGACAAAAATAAATAAATAAAAAGTTATTCTAGCCTAATATAACATACTGAACATTATATTTTTATTTCATCGAAAAAACCTCCTTTGCTGTTAATCACCGCCTGAACTATTCTAGGCATCCTTTCGATAAGTTTTGTTAAAACGGATTGTGGAATATTAATCCATTCATGTTGCAGAATATTCCGTAAATGTTCTTGTGAAGTTGGGCATATTTTTCGGATCCTCCTGTCCAGTTCATCCCACAACAACTCTATAGGGTTCAAATCCGGGCTTTGTGGGGGCCATGTCATTACTTTCAGGGAGTGCTGTTCTTCTTGCTCCTTTAAATAGTTCTTACACACTAACGCAGTGTGTTTTGGGTCGTTGTCATGCATGAATGTAAAGTTACGGCCTATTGTACGCCATCCTGATGGCACTGCATGATTCTGGAGTATTGCAAAATAATTTTCCTTCCTCATTACACCCTGCACTCTGCATAAATCTCCCGTCCCAGAAAAGGAGAAACATCCCCACACTAACACAGAACTACGCCCTTGCTTCACTGTAGGCACAATGGAGTTCGGGATCACTTTTCGGTTTTAGATTTTCGGACGTCGATTTTACGCAAAAACCTCAAACTTTGACTCGTCACTCCAAAGCACGTGTTTCCAATCACCTAACGACCAATCTAGATAAGAACGAGCCCACTGTAGCCGTTTTGCTCTGTTGCCCAGACGTAAGAAGGGTCTTCGATGGCAATGCGTCCATGAAGGTCCGCTTGTTGAAGTCGACGTTTTACCGTACTCGCCGAAACTTGTTCTTCACGGCCGCGATTGACTTCGGCTGCTATTTGTGGCGCTGTTAATTTTCTATTGCGTTTGCTAATAATACAATTCTCAAATTGTCAGCTTTTGTTGTTTTCCTAGATGCTCCAGGACGAACACGATTTTCTATAGTTCCAGTTGTCCGATATCGCTTTATGATGTCATTTACTGTTGGACTTCTCATATTTATTTTTTCAGCAATTTGTCGCCCCGAATATCCTTCTTCAAACAGCGTAATAATGCGTAAACGGTTTTCTACACTGGTAGGCTTGCCACGTGCCATTTTGAAGTAAATTTTCTTAAAACTTTCGCGCAAAAACGACAGATGCACACCAACACACGTTTAACAGTAAAATGAAGCAAATTTATATCTTTACGCCTGTGATAAATAAACAAGAATGATGCTGCGGTATATTTCCTAAATGTATTGTTCGTTAATAATCCCCAAACGACCCGTTTCAAAAGATCGGTACTTCCGAGATATTCTTGGAATGATAATAAAAAGGACTTTATTGTGGTTGTCGCAATATTTCTACTTTACATAATAATTTATGGCTTTAATCCCTTAGAAAAGAGTGTATGCTTAATATTTTTCTAATTTTATGTATTAATATGAGAGTCCTTACCAACGACTGGTTTCGATTATCTACAAAGTCCTATGATTCGCAAAAAAAGTCCAACCATCTCCAACATCCGAGTGCCTAAAGTATCAACTTTGGATCCAACTCTATTCTTAATGTACATAAAAGATTTTCCAAACGTTCTAAGTGACTCCTCCTACCTGCACTTTTTAATAAGTCACGTTTTGCATTTAATACTATCAGCGATTGGATGACAAATAAAAATCTAAATTTTCACATTCTATTTAATAAAATATGTAAATACAATATCGATACTTTGTTTTAGTAGCTACTGGGATATCTGGCAATACTGAAAATGAGCTATTTGACACTTTTATTTAGTTAAATAATTCCCTACAATGTTGCTTTCGGAAGTATCAGTTTAGCACTTCAAATAAAAAAAGTTAGATTTTAAAAAAATTAACTGTACAATCTTATAAATAGCTAGTACAACCACGAAATAAAAGGTCGTACACGGACAAAACGCGAGAACCAAAGCTCGAGAAAAAATCTACCGCTGGAGACAAACGTGAATAATTCAATTACTAACTTAGTACGAGTGTGTGTACTTGTCTCCTCCTTGCCGTGGTTGAAGATCCCGAGGCTCCAGCTACGGTGGTTAGAAGCCCGACGACGCGGAACGTTGTAAAGGAAGTTAAGATGACGGAAATAAATTTAGTTGTTGGGTAAACTCATCGTTGACAAAGGAGTCGGAATCAGTTTTAAGTTGAAGTGATTATTTCTATTTGCATGTATCATTTATGGAATGCTTATGTTTTATGTATTTTGATTATAATAGATAATTACGTATCCCGGTAAGTGCTGAATGGCAAAGTTCAAGCAAATTATAAGTAGCGGTTCCCTTAAGAGTTTCTTCCATTAAACGCTATGCATTTTAGTTGCCAACTATATTTAGATTTACGTCTAGCAAATTGCACATTATGTTTCACTTAACCAACAACTCTATAGTGATTCTATTCATTTATACGACAAACTTTCAGTTTGTGGTAGAAACTTTAATAATAACTTCGTTTCGGTAAAGTTTTCTATAAATTAATTACGTTGTCTTAGTTCTCAAATTGTTTTGGCGCTAAGTTTACGCGTACTAGGTGAAGGAATCTTTACCGTTATCTAGCTGGCTAAATGTTTTGGATATTTTATGTAAGTAGAAGGTTTTATCTAACCTTTATTTGCCCGAGGAGATTATGCAGATAATCCAAAACCTTTTCGGCCTTTTACGTACATGTGTAAAATAATACGCGAGGGTTTTGAAGTGGTTTTCCTGAAAGTGTTTTTTGTGTTTGTTGTGGATTGGATGGTGGAAATTTAAAATATGTAAATTGTTATTAATGTTAATTTGCTCATACATCAGATATATGAGCCCGAGAGATTAAATGATTAATCCTTTTGGAATTATTAAAGTAGGTTGTACTTTTCCAGGTTGGATGATTAATTAATAATCCAAGATAAAACCTGGAGCATGAGATCCTTCCAAATAAAAATTAAAATTTGCAAACCGTTCTGTTTTATGAAGATGTTAAACGCATTTGTTGAAATGCATTTAACGTATTAAATTTGCAAAAAGCATGGCTTCTGTAGATATTTTAATGGAAAAATTAATATGGGACCCTTTTTATTCCTTTAGTTTTAAAGGAATTAAACTAAAGAAATAAAACAAGTTTTCATCCGGTGTAGGCATTTCGCAGATACCGAATAAAAATGAAACTGTCAACCTGGCATCTATCTAGATCATCATAAACCGGATACTGTTCCTCGAGCCCTTCCTCGAGCTGTTCTTGGACTGTTTAACACGAGATGGCGTGCACAATAGGATTTTGGGAAACTGCACATGTAAACGATACATGTCGCCGTTTTCTAAACCAAATGCTTCTCTTAAATCAAACATCAATATCAGCATACGTGTTATAGCAGGTTTCCTTGTTATGCAAAGGATTTCTTTCAGTTTTTTTATTGTCAAACATTATAGGTCTGATTACTTTGGCTTTTTCCAGTACTAACTCCTATTTCCCTGTGATGTTACCGCTTAAGTTTAGGATAGCATCGGTATCTTAAACAAAAAGTACTTTTACGTGCAAAAACGAACAGGAAAAATTAAATTGCGCGAAAAATAACAACAGCCGATTTCAAGTATCCTCTATCGCGTATTTTTGCGAGTATATTTTTACGGTTCGCAGCGTTAGAAGCGATTTTCTTCGTTATAAAGTCACCGTTCCTCGGATAATCGCCGCGACGATTTCAGTCCGGACCATTTCGCGAATTTAATACGCACTTACCATCAGATACCGAACATAGACTCTCCTCCGCGTGTATAATCTCCGATATTGAAAATGTTTCACGGAACCGTCGACAAATAAACGATCTCGTTTCGGCGAAAGCGACCGTCGCCGTCGCGTAAGAAGAGAGCAGCTCCACGGCAAAGTAGCGGGAGGAAAGGAGAGAAGAAGAAAGGACAAGTGGATCTCTTCAACTCGGAATCTTGGTAACAGAGTCGAGTCGAGCGAACCCGGCAAGACGGCAAGATGGAAATCCGCTGTCGAGAGGAGCCTTTCAGACCGAAAGAAATAATTTACATTCGGTCGAGGATTTTCTTATTGAGTTTCGTACTTGGAAATAGTCTCGGAGCGCATATACGGTGCGTGTGTGAATGTATGCATCTATATGTGTGTGTATGTGTAGGTGTTGGTAGGAGTTTTGTTGGGGTCCGCAATCGATAAAGGATGAAGCATGACAGGGGAAAGGTAGTTTCACCGACCTAGCGAGCGCTCTGTTTCATCGACCGATGTGTATAGCTGCGACACCTTCTAATTGTAAAACCTGGAATTTGTTTTTTTTTTTTCCCCAGAAATATGTTGTAACATCTTGAAGGTTGCCCCAAAATTGCTCTTTTGTACTGCAATGAGACCCTGATGAAAAACTAAACGTGTCAGGGATAAAATAATATTACTACACTGTCCGACAAAAATATAGACGCGATATCGTTTCTATTTACGAAACAAAGTTTATAGACATTATATAAAATGTAAATGAGGGTTATTAATACTTGTTATGTAAATAGTCCATTTATAGATATTTCTGGGTATTTATTGCTTGGTGAGGGGTAATTGAGATTTTCCCAGATCAAAATAGGAATTTTAAATGCGACAAAAATTTAGACCCTGTGCATTTATTACATTAATATAAGCGAAAATGTTTTAATTTGATACTTCTCTTTATATGCAGTGATTGTGTTGGTAAAGTGTACACATTTCACTACGAGAAATTATATTTTATAAAGTGTTTGGAATATGGGTAGAAAAAAACTATTATCCTTAATAGAAAGGGGTAAAGTTCTAGCCTTGCACCAGGTGTTAGTAAGAAGGAAATCGCTCGTCGGTTAGAAATTTCCTAAAAGATGCGGAAAATTACGGCAAACCAAAAGGCCAGGGGCGACCGATAGCTGTAAGTGAGCGGGATAAACGCATCATATTGCGGTGTGCATCCAATTCTTCTGCGTCGGCGAGAGTTATTGCAGAACAGGCGGGGGTACAAACGCACGTGAGTAATGTTCAAAGGATTTTAAAGGCGTCACCGGTAATATCACGGAAGAAAATGTCATGAAAACCGCCACTTTCGGCGAAACACAAAGAAGGGAGGTTGAGATTCGCTGAAGAACACATATCCTGGAAGAAACAATGGGAAAAAGTTATATTTTCCGATGAGAAACGTTTTAATTTGGACGGACCGGATGGGTACTCGCATTATTATCATGATCTGAGAAAGGAACCAAAAGTGAAAATGACCAGACAATTAGCGGGTGGATCTGTGATGATATGGGCAGCGATTGGATTCCGCGATAAAAGTGAGATAGTGTTTTGCACAAACAAAATGACACCTGTGACGTATAAAGATTTATTGCGTGACAATCTTCTACGTTTTGGAAACCAATGAGCCGGGCGCAATTTTGTTTTTCAGCAAGATAACGCGCCAATTCATAAAGCAAACACCATTACTGAATGGTTTAAAGAGAAAAAGATGAAAACTTTACAGTGGCCGGCACGGTCACCAGACTTAAACATTATTGAAAACGTGTGGGGTGAATTGGCACGTCGCGTTTATGGCGGAGGCCGTCAATATTTCACGGTACAGGAACTGAAAACTTCAATAGTGACTGAATGGCA
>CACRWG010004595.1:0-21852 GCA_902654985.2 Oryctes borbonicus
GATATTCGGGGCGACAAATTGCTGAAAAAATAAATATGAGAAGTTCAACAGTAAATGACATCATAAAGCGATATCGGACAACTGGAACTATAGAAAATCGTGTTCGTCCTGGAGCATCTAGGAAAACAACAAAAGCTGAAGATTTGAGAATTGTATTATTAAGCAAACGCAATAGAAAATTAACAGCGCCACAAATAGCAGCCGAAGTCAATCGCGGCCGTGAAGAACAAGTTTCGGCGAGTACGGTAAAACGTCGACTTCAACAAGCGGACCTTCATGGACGCATTGCCATTCGAAAATCCTTATTACGTCGGGGCAACAGAGCAAAACGGATACAGTGGACCCGTTCTCATCTACATTGGTCGTTAGATGATTGGAAACACGTGCTTTGGAGTGACGAGTCAAAGTTTGAGGGTTTTGGGCAAAATCGACGAGTTTATGTCCGAAGATCTAAAACCGAAAAGTGATCCCGAACTGCATTGTGCCAACAGTGAAGCAAGGGCGTAGTTCTGTGTTAGTGTGCGGATGTTTCTCCTTTGCTGGGACGAGAGATTTATGCAGAGTGCAGCGTGTAATGAGGAAGGAAAATTATTTTGCAATACTCCAGAATCATGCAGTGCCATCAGGATTGCGTATAATCAGCCGTAACTTTACATTCATGCATGACAACGACCCAAAACACACTGCGTTGGTGTGTAAGAACTATCTAAAGGAGCAAGAAGAACAGCACACCCTGAAAGTAATGACATGGCCCCCACAAAGCCCAGATTTGAACCCGATAGGGTTTTTGTGGGATGAACTGGACAGGAGGATCCGAAAAATATGCCCAACTTCACAAGAACATTTACGGAATATTCTGCAACATGAATGGATTAATATTCCACAATCCGTTTTAACAAAACTTATCGAAAGAATGTTCAGAAAATAATGTTCAGAAAATAATGTTCAGAATGTTATATTAGGCCAGAATAACTTTTTATTTATTTATTTTTGTCTTTTTTACCTGTACTTGCAATAAAATTGCATTTTGTTTTTAATTTCGTTTGTTTCTGTAAGCTTTTCATGTTTTTCACCAACCGACCGAACTTCTCTGAACGGCAGTGTACATACTTGAATCGTTAAGGAAACTAGCTGCTGATTAAATTCTAAACGTGACTGAACTTAAAAGTATCGCATATGGCGGCAATACGTTCAACATGGGGAATATGTATCTCGACATTTATATAAGGCCATTTCCTAAACTTTGAGTTTAATAACAGTTGCCGTCAACTCGATATTAGTTCGGGGCGCGTTTCGCTAAACTCGGTCCAAGAACTAATAGATCGTCGTCGTAAATAACCTGCCATAAATACGCGATATTAACGGAGTTTATTCTAATAATTCCGTAGAGTTCGAAGTTTTGGCGTTAAGACGAAAGTTTCATAATAATATCGATGGAAATTTTATTATTTATCCAAGGTCGTTCGGGGTGTCAATCATAAATGCTGTACGACGATAGAATACGCACAAATTCCTAAAAAAAGTTTGTAGCTTCGTTAAAGATTCCTTTCACAAATATTAATATTAATAACAGCTAAGGGCTGTGTTTGACTGGGTAGAGTTAGGTGCTGTGCGTTCGAGTTCCGTTAGGATTAAATTTCCTTCCAAGGGAACATCAGCAACCCGAAAATTCAGTTTTCGATAAAACTATTGAGACTGAAAGAGTATCAGCGAGTATCATAGTATAAGAATAACGCATTTGTTTTAACAGCTGAATTCCCCGATTTCGGGATACAGTGCTGCCATCCATTTTCAGGATTTTTAGATTTTTATAGTGTATTGAATGGGCATTTTACTTTCTTTTTAAACCTGCCTCCCGAAAATGTATTAATCGCTGCCATTGTACCTACCACTCTTAAAATTAATAAAAATATATAAAACATACGGGACATATGGGGGGGCAATCCCTTCATTTACTAAATTTACTTCCGTGCCTCACATTTCAGTCGGAAAATTACATCGAATCCAGAACATAATAGCCGCTCATTTTGCGCAATTACTATGTACGTTGAAATACACTTATAATATGTAAATAGCTTGCACGCAAGAGCATATACATACGTATGTACCTACATATATACTCATGGCACTAGATACCGTATGTTTCAATAATTGAAAGTTGACGTGTTCTGAAAGTAAGTGCAGTCAATTACCAGCACCTCTTAATTTATTCCCGTAATTGTGTACGTTTGCTATAAGCGAGGTTATTAGAAATTATCTCTGAAACGATCTCGTCGCCCATATTACACAGAGATATAATCCGGGTTTTATATTGACTGACGATCTCTTGTCCTACATTACTCGTTGACTAGGATGTGATAATTGCGGGCGATTTGAGTAGGGTAAATTAGTTTTGTTGTGAGTGTTACGATGAAAAGACACGCCTTGGCTGCATTGAATTAGGAAGAAAATCGGATACCACTATTATGCTCTAACGCGTGTTGCGAGAAGACGTAGAGAGCGCCGTCCAAGATCAATTTCGGTTCTGGGCGACCAATTTTTAACAATTCAGGCTTCTCGCAACAGCATGTGCAAAATGACTGGTTTGCAGCTAGGGATGTGCTTGTTCCAGAGCAAACTGTTAGAAATTGCGAGAAGCCAATCTACGTAGCAGGAGGCCAGTTAAAAGAGTAAAACTGGCTAGAAACCATCATGGTGTTAGTCATTCTCGCCAGTCAGAAATGGATTTCTGACACCACAGAAATACATCGGTGAGATTTTGGAGCCTCATATTCGACCTCTGGTAGATGTTGGGGGGAGAGTATAGAGAGTGAAGCATAATCTTGCTTATGAATTGAAAATGAATTTTTTAACGATATTAGAGAGGGTGCGCACCTTCCCTATAGACCATAGAAAGTATTGATCTCTAAATTCAGCTATTAAAAAACTTTTTTTTTAAAATTATTGAAAATCGGTAAGGTTGACTTATTGTTATTTATCCCCAAATAATTAAAACAATTATCTCACAGTAAACAAAGCATCCATAACAAAAAACAAAATCTAAAAAAAGAAGTAGCAAACCCTTTTCTTGTTTCGAAAACGTCAAGCTTCATACTATACGCAAACATCAAGTTGGCGAACGCGATTTCAACGCTATCGCGTAGCAATTAATCACAACTCGTTAATTACGTTTTTTCTTTCGCAGCTTCCGTCTCCCCTGTACCTGCAACGCGTCATCCGACGTTGAAGAAAACCGATACCGACCGACAATCCCCGGCTAAATAATTACTGGGCGTAAATTACCGTTGCGACTTAATTAAAAACGACTTACATAAAGCCATTATTTTTGAGAATTTTTACGCGAATAGCAGGTAAAGCTGTGTGCTCACGTCTTCGACGGACGCTTCCGTTCGAAGCGGGAGTGTTAATCCTGATTTACGAACGAGGTAGATAAGTTCAACAACAAACGAAGCACCTTTTAACGGTGTTTGCAGTTTCATTAAGATATTTTCGCTTTAAAAAGGGAGATTGCCAACGTTTTAGATGTTCAGAGACAAGCTTGAAGTAATTACAGGATGTTTTGATACAGGGTCTTCAAATAATCTCGAGAACTATTTACGTGTACAAAAGAATTAAATTTAAATTCATCTTCAATAAATTTGATAGGCCAAAGGGAATATTAAAATCCGATTTGTTGCGAAGGAGGAAAGTATACTTGGTGGAAAAATTCTGAATTCAGGATGAAAAAATTATTCCTTAGTTGTGATAGACCAGGATGGTTATTATTATTATTATTATGTGTGTTGGAATAATGGAAGATTTTTGATGGACGTTAATACTAATCTAGGGTTTTCTTCCTTTAATCCAGCAGACATTAGAAATAGCCAAATAATAAGTTGTGATCCTGTGCTTTCTCCATACCATTTGCATTTAGCAGTCCAAATCGTACAAACAAAACGCGTCATTAAGCGCCAATACGCTAAATCGACGGAAACCACCCTCATCTTTCCAACCCCAAAACCTCCGAAATCAACCGCAGGGATCGGTAATGCAGGTTGCTACAACATCATGTTTCCCCCAACCCGGAACATTCGAGGTGTTGTTTACATACAAGCATAAGCGGATTAAAAACGATCTCACCGCGGACTCGACCGCAATTATCGAAACTTTTTTGTGGGGCGTATTTTTCATGGAGATGGTGGAAAAATCGGAACCGCCGAACGTTGCGCCATCTGGCGGACGGGCGCGCGCCGTCGAAGTTAAGCTTATTAGTCCGTATGTCTTGGATTTCGGGCCAAACGATTTGAATTGCAAATCAAGCGACTGTTAGTGTGCGGGGAGAATCACCTTCGTGTTTTTTTTTTCTTTTGGTTGGCACGATTGGACCGTGGTAGATGTATTTTTCCGGTACTATTGTTTTTTTTTTGGCTGTGCGAGGTGCAACGTTTCCGGAATGAAAAAAAGAGAATTCGTTTCAATTTACGTGGAAGGGAGAAAAAAGATAAGGGTTGACTTGATTTTTATTTTAGTTCTTATTTGTTTGTATGGTTAAAATGGAGATGTAGATAATGCGTAGCTTGCTGAGGGAGGAATTTGTAATAGTATTTATTGCCAGCGATTTACTGCAATGAACTTGCAGCTATGTTTGAGCTTCACGTATAGGTTTCGTAAAAGATAAGAGAGAAAAAGTTCATTCTACCGTCCATTGGTGTTGCTTTATTTAGCTAATTCTTTTGTTGAATAATTGTAGACATCATTCAATTAGGTCGCTAAACGATAGCTAGGGGCTTCGAAAAAGGTCGCGGAACCTTGAGCTGGGCTGCAGTAATTTTACGAGCTACTCAAGTGCGGTGTTGCCAAGAGAAGAAATAAATTGATATCGACAATTTTAAACGTACCAGATTTGGTTGGTCAAACTGCATCTGGTATCCCTTTTGTGCATATAACTTTATAAGTGTTCCTTACCAAACACTTTGGACTTTGGACTTTTATCCAGTAACGTCTTATAGTGTCTGCAAAAGCATTAATCCCTACAATTTATCCTGCCTCATCCTGTATATTTCTTACATTTCCAGGTCAATTATTTCTCCATCCCTTAATGACGTTAGATGATCATTATAAAGTTGCAGCGAGACAAGTTTCCGGCTCCATATGTACATAATTAGTTCGTCCCAATATCTACCGTAACCTAACGTAAAGTTTTTATCGTCGCATTTGGAAACTTAATTCTATTAACCCTCAACGTCGCTCCACTATCCCGTCTGGTCTTCCTTATACGATTATGACGTCTTTCAACTTGATACCTAACGTATATAGCTAATCCCTTAGCGTGTTTCCCATTCAACTTGAACCGGTCGAGCCGAGCTGAGCGTATAAAATGCAATTGGGGATCCGAGCGCGCACGCTAGAAATTGATGTTCTTGTTCTTCATTAAACTAACTTCCTTGCATAGTTAGAATAGATAGTATGCATGTAGTAGGGCGGGAATAGCGTGGTGGCGGTTTCTTTTTTAAGATCTTACTAGGATATTCAGCTCCATTACTTGCCAGCCGTCCGAGCGAGGCGGCAGAAGATTAAATTGTGAACAGCTTTTTGAGCTCCATTATCGTTAATGTCTGTTCATTAGGGCGTTAAGAGTTTGGCGCTCTTGACGCTCTACGGTTTTATGAAGTAGTGGTTGTGGAAGCAGTAGTGTAATAGATGATTTTTTCAATTAACAGCCCAACGAAAAATTGCACGCTTTGGTTTTGGACGAAGGCTCGTTAAAACGGGGTAGGAATGGTAGAATATATAACGAGCAGCAAAAGACAAAAACAGCAGTCTTTAGAAATCTTCTGAAGAAGCTGACAGGATGGTCAGCGAAACGTCAAGTAAAATATTAACTACACGACATCACCCGAAAGACATTTTTACTATGGATTGCGGTCGTGAAAGCCTATACTCAACTATAGAGGTAGGAATGTTTAGATTTAAAGGTTTCAATTTGCAAAAATCAGATCAGGACAAATTACTTGGTTTCATACGAACAATTTTGTTTCTATGTAGTACGTAGTAAATATATAGAAAATAGCCCACTGTCCATAGCAATGCTGCGGGTTATTAGCTGCCAACTCGTTAAGTACCTCCGCCGTTTTTGCTTTTACCTCTTCCGCGGTTGAGTTCTTTTCAAAACACTTTTTCCTTTGAGGAAGATCTGGTGATCAAGGGGGATGTTCATAAACTGGAATGCGTTTATCGGCTAAAGAGTCCTTCACAGAAATGGCAACGTGAGGTTGTGAGCTGTCCTGATGCAGAACCAATGTGTTGCTTTTCAGATATCTGGCCGTTGGATTTCGAGTTATCATTCTTGCTTTTTTTTTTGCTTTTTTTGCTTTACTTGTTTCCTGCAAATTTGTAGGAGCCGGAGCTACCTCTTCCAAAAACGAATAACTCAAAACAAATCACTAATTTGCTGCAAACATGTTTACCAACTTGATAAGCTTGAAGAAGTACGTTTAGAATTTCCACTGTCAAGAAAAGAAATTCTATTAAATTCTTAAAATAGCATCATAACCATTTAGTACAGAAGCCTGGTTATAAACTATATGAAACAAATCCTATTTCAGAATACAACATGGCGGTCCGGAAAAGAAATCTGATATCTCATCTAAAACTAAAGTAGCTTCATCTACTACGTAAGCATACAGCAAACAGAACTAAAGCACAACGAAATAACAAACGACAAACAAAAACCGCTTCGTTCGCGAACTACAGTAAGGATCCCGGGGCAGGCGAATTTACAAGAAAGATAATCCCGATAACTCTTGTTACTTCCCACCACGGACAATTCCCTCATCCTCCACCAATGTACCCGCACGGCTAATATAGAAAGAACGCCCATGGGTATCATCTTTTCCGCTTGAATGATGTTTAACAAAGAACTTAATAAAACAAATGAAAACGGAAGATTTTTCATCGTCCCGGGAATTTATCAGCTTGTCAGTGGGTGCTAGTAACTTCCGGTTGTTAGCGTTGCTCTCCTTGTCAGGGCCGTATTTTTGCTGCCGCGTTTTGGAAGGTTTGGCTTATAAATTCTGGCGCGCAGTGGGCCTGAGGCCTATTATTTAGGCGTCGTTATTATTAACATTGCAAAATTGTGCATCATCGTACTAATATTAATGTTAATTTGTTGAAATTTTCGAGTTCCCCTATTAGATTTTTTTGGAGAAATATACAGGATGTTACATTAAAAGAAAACTGAAATAGCATGAATCAAACATGGCAACGGTTTCTAATTTCATCTCGTAGACGCTAGTTGAAATAAAAATCAATTATCTCAAAAATTAAGATATTTACGCGTAGGGAATATTTTATCGCTCTATCGTAAATAAGCCAATATGAATGTGGTGCGCCACCTTGTATAAAATAGAAAATAATGTTACTTTATTGCTTGAAAAGCTACAAAAATTAGATATTCAACGATATTAATTCGAATTTACTGAAAGATAGTTAAAAAGAGAATTCACCACCTACTTTGTCTCTGATTTCCTGTCTCATCTTTTCCCTTTCTTCTTCCATTTTCCTGTGTTTCTCCTTCCTTCTTTCTTCGGCTTCTTTGATGGCTTCCAACCTTTCTCTTTCGGCTTCCTCTTCCTTTTCCTTATCGTCCCCATCGTCATCACCGCCAACTGCCCCTGGAATAACGAAAAGTGTTATTCGCAACTAAATTTCTCGTACGAAGATAGATACGTAGTAAGGCAAAGAGAATAACAAGTATATGGTTAGTGCACCGATTTTCTATACGTTAAAGAGCATGCTAGATGTCGATATTTGGCTTAAGGAATGTTTGAGATTTGCAGAAAACAAAGTGGTATCAATTGAATAATGAATACATTGATACGGTTATTTATACGTAAAAGATTATGGATGCAACTGGTTTTACAAGGATTTGGTTGATTTATTTCATTAACCAAACGGCTACTCCAAGCTTAATAATGATAGTAATAATAATGATAATACTTTATTGTTTTTCATAATAAGTGTTTAGAGCGTCAGATTTGATTAAAATAACGGTAACCAAACTGACAACGCAACATAAAATACATCAAAAACAGAGAAATGTGTTGGTAATCGGTATATATCGGCCCTATATTAGAATATTATGTACGAAGATCGAGTATGCTAGAGTATGATATACCGTCAGCAGTCAAGCTGCTTTTTAATTGTACGATTACGAAGAATGTTTTTTCGTGCTACTTGAAGGAAATGCAGAAGCACAATGCAAACTATCAATTTCTTAAATGTTATCAACCTCTACTTTGTTTTGTTAATAACGCGGATAGAAAATGCCTTCGGATTTATTAATAATTTTCTGTCGAGGAAGTGTTTGGAGAATAAAGAAAAAAGATTTTGAAATGGATGGGTTCATTAACGCAACTGTACAAAGAAATACTAAGGGGGAGTGGAAAAATGTTCACGCCTGTATTTACCAACTCTTATTGGAGTTTACCGAAAATACTTGCACGCAAAATGTTAAACCCCAGACATCAATAGTAAGGGAGAGTACCTCTAACATCAAAGTCAATATGGGAATGAAGCAAGAATTAAATACGTATTACTTACTTTTTCATAATTTTTGTTTAATTCTAAGGGGGGTTCTTTTTTAAGTGTGGTGACGGCCCAAAGGCGTGTATAATTACAAGAAGATCGATTTGATGGAATGAGGTTAAAAAGGTAGAAATTGATGATTGATCGAATATGTACACTGCCGTTCAGTGAAGTTCGGTCATACAATAAAAATCTATTATATCACACTGTATACAATTATTAATACATAAAATTAGAAAAATATTAAGCATACACTCTTTTCTAAGGGATTAAAGCCATAAATTATTATGTAAAGTAGAAATATTGCGACAATCACAATAAAGTCCCTTTTATTATCATTTCGAGAATTTCTCGGAAGTACCGATCTTTTGAAACGGGTCGTTTGGGGATTATTAACGAACAATACATTTAGGAAATATACCGCAGTAATACTCTTGTTTATTTATCACGGGCGTAAAGATATAAATTTGGTTCTTTTTACTGTTAAACGTGTGTTGGTGTGCATCTGTCGTTTTTGCGCGAAAGTTTTAAGAAAATTTACTTCAGAATGGCACGTGGCAAGCCTACCAGTGTAGAAAAACGTTCACGCATTATTGCGCCGTTTGAAGAAGGATATTCGGGGTGACAAATTGCTGAAAAAATAAATATGAGAAGTTCAACAGTAAATGACATCATAAAGCGATATCGGACAACTGGAACTATAGAAAATCGTGTTCGTCCCGGAGCATCTAGGAAAACAACAAAAGCTGAAGATTTGAGAATTGTATTGTTAAGCAAACGCAATAGAAAATTAACAGCGCCACAAATAGCAGCCGAAGTCAATCGCGGCCGTGAAGAACAAGTTTCGGCCAGTACGGTAAAACGTCGACTTCAACAAGCGGACCTTCATGGACGCATTGCCATTCGAAAACCCTTATTACGTCGGGGCAACAGAGCAAAACGGCTACAGTGGGCCCGTTCTCATCTAGATTGGTCGTTAGATGATTGGAAACGCGTGCTTTGGAGTGACGAGTCAAAGTTTGAGGTTTTTGGGCAACATCGACGAGTTTATGTCCGAAGATCTAAAACCGAAAAGTGACCCCGAATTGCATTGTGCCTACAGTGAAGCAAGGGCGTAGTTCTGTGTTAGTGTGGGGATGTTTCTCCTTTGCTGGGACGGGAGATTTATGCAGAGTGTAGGGTGTAATGGGAAAGGAAAATTATTTTGCAATACTCCAGAATCATGCAGTGCCATCAGGATTGCGTATAATAGGCCGTAACTTTACATTCATGCATGACAAAGACCCAAAACACACTGCGTTAGTGTGTAAAAACTATCTAAAGGAGCAAGAAGAACTGCACACCCTGAAAGTAATGACATGGCCCCCACGAAGCCCAGATTTGAACCCGATAGGGTTGTTGTGGGATGAACTGGACAGGAGGATCCGAAAAATATGCCCAACTTCACAAGAACATTTACGGAATATTCTGCAACATGAATCCGTTTTAACAAAGCATATCGAAAGAATGCCTAGAATAGTTCGAGCGGTGATTAACAGCAAAGGAGGTTTTTTCGATGAAAAAAAAAATAATGTTCAGTATGTTATATTAGGCCAGAATAACTTTTTATTTATTTATTTTTGTCTTTTTTACCTGCACATACAATAAAACTGCATTTTGTTTTTAGTTTCGTTTGTTTCTGTAACCTTTTCATGTTTTTTACCAACCGACCGAACTTCTCCGAACGGCAGTGTAGGTAACATTTACCCAATAGCTGTTATAACTTAAGAGAAAACGATTTTAATGTTAGGAGTTCTATACCTCATATTTTTTGTAAGAAAGTTCAGGACTCTGAAAGTTTATGCGTGCGTATTTTGAACGAGGGATCTAACGGAAACTAACGATTATTAAGTACAGTTACGGGATTTTCCCTTTGCTTACCGCGTTAGACCGTTTAGTTCATTGTTCACTGGTTTATGTCCTTTATCATCTCCTTTTACTACATTCTCGTTTACTTTCTTTAGAACAACATCATCCTAGTCCAAGTGATTTAATTTTCAATAATTTTCAGTATTCAGGCCAGTTATTGCGACAATGAGAAGTTATTGCTTTTTCCACCCTTTTCCATTAGTGTATTATCTTTAGGCACTGCTTTACACTGAGTTCTTATTGTTTGATGTGTCATTGCCTATCTTATTAAATCACTTCTCGCATACGTTCAAGGTAACAATGCTACATTTAAGAAGTTTTTGTGCAGTACCCAATTCTTTGTTCTAATAAGGTTAAAGAAACTTTGAAATATGGGAAAAAGTCCATGGAAGCTCTCTCGCAAGAGCTACAATTCGCATGGGACGAGATATCTCACCTCATCAAGTCCACAACGAAGAAGTCGAATCGTAAAGTACAAGATTCGATTTCGCTGCTTTTTCAATAAATGAAGGAAACAAAAATAATCTGTATTTATCACCAAACGGTTCAGTTGCTCACGAAATTTCAATTACATAAATATAGGTTTAAGCAAATATAACAGCGAATGTAGTGTAAAGGCAGATACAGGAATAATTTCTCAATAAACATTTATCGCTGATTCCCTCACAAATAGAGGCAGTAAATTCTCATTTTATTCTCATTTATTTTTATTGCCCGTGGAACAGAATAAATATCAGTTAAACGGGTCCTAGAATGCCTACTGGCTGATGTCGTCTCAGTATGTTATGTACTATGTGCATATACTAGCTGCACGAATTCCACACAGTAAATATCGGCTGAACATACTTGCTCAGCTCCAACACTGCGCTCCTTTATTAGCCGAATTCGTCTGAAATTTACACCACCTCATCGATGAATCCAATACGATAGGAAGTAGGCGAGATCTGGTGACGATACGGGGATTTATTGGACTCGACGAACGACACGCTTGCTAGCGGAATTTCAATTGTTTCCAATAAGTTCGGCGACGTTATATTGGAAGCGATTCAGTAGTCGTCGCGCTGTCTCGTTAGTATGCAAAACGGCCCGTCGGCGGAGATTTATGTTGAAAAATCCGCGCCATTTCGTTGAACGGCCGGCGAAAAATAGTCCCTGCTTCAGTAGATGTTGCTAGGGTGCGCTTCTGGGGTGGCAGAGTTGGGGCGCAATGCGACACGTTCAATTTAAATGTTGATAGATGGCGCGTTTATTGTTATAGCGCTAGCTCTTGTTGAATTCTACTGTTACACTTCGTTGAGGCGTGGGTTGCGATTTATTTGATTAGGACGAATTGTTTAATCTTCAGAAACTTAATAAAGTCATGTTTTCGTTCTTACGAACTTTAAATTAACCACTTCAGCAAGTTGATTTCAAAGAAATTTCAGTTGCAAAATATGGGAAATGGCAAATGGGAAAATATAAGATATATTGATGGAGGTCCTGGAAGCAAGTTTTACTCGTTCAATAATGTTTCTGATAAATCTTGAAAGAGCGCTTGTGACGAAACCACTGCCTTATTCCCCGCAATAAAATTTGTCGAATCCATTCCTCTTAATTTAGCTTAGACTGAATTGAAGCAAAAAGTTGGTTGGAACGGAAAACAGCGAATGAAATTCATGTGAGGATTTTACCTATAACGAGTGACTCATGTCCTTATGTCACCGTTTAACTTTGGGTAAACGAATTTAAGCGTAGCAGAAGAACCATTGAAGATGCGCCACATCCTGGAGCCTCAAAATCAGCTGCGACATCCGAAATCATGGATAAAGTTCATGATTTGGTTTTAGCTGACAGTGGCCGAGCTAGCTAAAGCCACAGGCACCTCAATTGAGCGGATTCACTTCATTTTGTATAAGGAATTGCACGTGCAACAGCTTAACATTAGATGGGTACCGTGTTTACTCGTTTCAGAGCAAAAGCAAATTTGAATGCGAATAATTGCCGAAAACATGCAAGTGTTTTGTGTGTTTTGCGTTGTTTTGTGACAATAACGAAACTTGGATATACTTCCGTATCCCGGAAACGAAACAGCAGTTAAGACAGTGGATTGCACATGGCGAACCGGCTCCGTAAAAGACGAGATGCGTTCCATCCGCTGTCAAGGAGCCGGCGTCAATTCTTTTGAGGATGTTCTTACCTCGAAAATTTAATCTCTAATTACTCTCAATATGAGTAACTTACCTAAGAAGTTATAGCATATCACGGTTTCTTCCTCTTAAAAAGACAAAGGACTGCAACTTTTCCATACATCCACGTATATCTGTGTATGTCACTGTGTCTTCTCCACAAAATAGAACTTTCCGTGCCAGAGCATCGTGAAATGAGAGTGCTCTCGTCGGAGCTCTGTATACGGCAGAGGAGAGTCACTCAATTAAGTCCCTCATCAAATCGAAGAAGCGACCAGACGAGACCCGAAGCGTACGAGACGCTAGCCGACGCGAATAAGAGAATTGAAAATGATCCTCGTTCCCTCATTGAAACGAATGTAACGCCATCTGCTATCAACCGAACTAGACGTCAGGCAGAGAAGGAGCGCTGCCGGAGGAATTGAATTCATTAAATCGCCGTTGAAGCGCGTCGAAGTTGGCCGCGATAATGATGAGACGGGTGCCGGAAAACATGTGGCTGTGCGCCGATTATACCGCCATGAATGTCGGTTCCAGTTTATAAAAGGAAAATTACGGATTTAGCGCTGTACAGATGGTCGAATTAGAGCGCTAGTCTTTGAACAAACTGGAATTGCTACTATTTCTACGTTCGCATTTAGGATTTTAAATGAACATTTGAGTACCAACAGATGGTTTCGCTTTATTGAAATTAAAGCGTGATATGAGGTGCAGATGTGGATGCAATTTTGACATATTTCCATGATTATTGAAGAAAGACGTATTTATAATTTCCACAGTAATGTGATCAACTGCGAGGTCTTCTGGCGTTTGGTAACTCTGGGTCAACAGTGACCAAGATCGATTCTAGGCTTGTTAATCTTAAAACTGGTATTCTTTTAGCGAATTTCAGATCTTCACTCAGCGACTCTATATCGTTACAACGCTTCACCACACAGCGAAGATCTGATTCTACAGACAACAGGACTGTGTCGAAATGTGTGCTCAATTGTCCCCTTCTCTCCGAAATAAAGACCACACTCCTTGCTTTGCACGAGTCTCATCCTATGTAGGCGTTTTATTAATCGAGTATGGTCGGTAAGGAATGTGGTTGCAGCCTTGGTAGCAAGCTCTTGAAGTTTCCAGTCTTCGCTTCGGCTGGCTACATAAATGCTGTCATGAGATAAACGTATGGACTCTTCTCTGAGCGGGCAGCATTAATTTTGGGGGGTTAAATGGTGCACCAATTAAAGGTTCTGGTTCAAGCGGAGTTTGCTCGGTTCCCATTCGGGCAAGAGCATCGGCTACCTTGTTCCTATCAATGCTAGAATGTCGCGGAGTTAAGATGATAGCAAACCTATTATTTCTTCTAAAAACATTTCTGCCCAAAACATTAAAGCATCTCTATTTTTAACTTGCACACGTGTATCGTAGTATTTAACGAAACGTGTCTATCACTAAATGTCTTTAAAAAACCAATGGTGTAAAGCACGGAAAAAAAAGACAAATTTTGAAAAAGGAACATCGACCTTCAACAAATTTGTGTAACACTGTGTATAGTTTCCGGATATTGCGAATTTGTTCTGAGGTCTTGTGAGACCCGAACAAGGCCGTTGTCTAAGCACGTGGAAAATATGAAAACGTGTTTGTTGTAGCCAAAAGGTAGCTCTGTTACTAATTCAATGCGAAACAATTTTCATTTCAAATCTTAACTAATTTTCAATAGGGAGAACAACAAATAAGCAATTATTAATTTTTAACTTGCATCAATCATAAATCTAACAAAAGCTCCAAAATATCCACTATTGAGTTTTAGAATTCGAATTCTATGCTATAACCTTTCCCTCAAAGCAGTTTACGTAAAAAGCATAAAAATCGGAGGAACAGGAAAATCGACCTCCTTGCTTTTACCAATCGAAAACTCATACAATTCTCTAGTACCGATTGTTGTTCGGTTATTCGATTTCGACGATAGAAAATTTTCCAGCAAAAGGTCCGTGCTAGCGCACAGGTAGGTACACGAAATTACGAAACTTTCCGTTAGACAAGGAAAAAAATGAAACGAGCGAAAAAACTTTGCGGTAAAGTAACCCATTTCCTAATGCCAGTTGTTGAGTTCGAGTACTTCCTTAACAAGGCAGTCGTCTACGGAACGACGATATCTCGAACCGGAGGAAAAACCGCAGTCCCTCTTCTCGCGAAACAAAGTTAAGAAACTCTCATCTTACTGTTACTACGACTGCTACATCGTCTGGGTCGTATAGATTGGAAGAACGAGATCTCCTTTCTAGCAGATTTATTATCTATTATTTATACATGTGCTTGTTGGGTACAATTAAATTAGTTTAAAATGTTAGAAAAGACGAGTTCTGCTAGGGTCGATGGCAGATTTTTCTGATGCGTTCGTGCCATCACTCCCATGTTTTTTTAAATCAATTCTTTCATTTCTTGGTGCATGACAACTCATTACTCAAGAATCATATGACCTGAGAAAGCTGCGTCTTTCATTACAATTTCATCTAATTTGCATTTTCGAATTTTTTTTTTAAAGGAAATAGAGTACGTTTGACGTAGTAAAATTATAAATATATTTTTAACACGGCATACTAATCTAGATTTGTAGTAAACGATCTCCTCTTCCTATTTCTATCCTGCCATCGTGTAAATCACTCCATTCGGAAAACCGGCGAGTCGCAGATGTTCTAAAACCCGAACAACCTGATCCCCTCCAACCTCGCTTCCATACGGATCCTCCGCAAACCGACCGATATATATCCCGATCATTCTAGCGGAGAGGAAGCCATTGTTTAACGTCCAATCTTCATTATTTCGCTTCCCTTTCCAGATCGCCATGGTTCCTGCGCGTTCGCAACCGAAATAAATTCGATTCCTACACTTTATTAGGGAGCAGATGGGTCCCGTTTTCAAGTCTCTCGAAATCAATTCTCTAATTTACTTCGTCATGCAGGATGAATGCGGTACCGGCTGAAGTAGCCCTCGTCAAAATCGCATTTACGGGAGAAAGGGTTCGGATATGAGGTACAATTACGCAATTTGAATTTAAGGCCTGGGACAAGTTTTGAGGCAGGTTTTTTTAAAATCTTACCGTGTGATAAGTTTTATATACTGTGTAGTATAGTAAGTAATTTCCGAAGAGACTTAAGAAGGTGTTAAATGCTGAATTGGGGCTAGGTTTGGACTAACAATAAGTATTGTGTAGTTAAGGAGAGGCTTAAGTTTTGGCAAACAATCTATACAGGATGTTTTAAAAAGGTGGTGCTAGTAATAGGTGTGTTCCTCTCACTAGCACAAACAAGCACAAATTTATAAGGCATAGTCTCTAAATTAAAGAGGTTCTAAAGAGCTTTTTTACTTATTTTAGTGAAGAACATGGCTGTTTATAAACGAACTAACTTTGTAAAGCCAACTGTTTAAGTAATTGTAAAGGTTGTCAACCAAAGCTGATTTTTACCATTTTAACAGAAACATCTGACACAAATAACTGTTAAGTAACAATTGACGGTCCAACAGAATATTTTTAATCTTGTTCATGTTGAAGCTTGAAACTTTTCAGAGTACATTCGTATGTTAGCTTGTTTTATGTGATTTCACAAAAGGATGCAAATAACACTAAAAACGAATCAAATAACAACTAACCAAAAAATAATGCTAAGATAGCTTAGCTTCCTCATGGTTTTGATGGAATAATTCACGGAAAACGCAATAAAAGGGGAGAGAAAAAAATACACTAACACTCTCCTTTTATATATTTTTCTCTCTCCTTTTATTGCGTTTTCCGTGAATTATTCCATCAAAACCATGAGGAAGCTAAGCTATCTTAGCATTATTTTTTGGTTATTGTTTCTAGGCATTTTCTGATGTGTTCTGTTCAAATAACAATTGTTTGAATTATTTCAGTAACTAAATACACAAGCTTAGAACTATTTTTCTTTAGATTATTCGAAAATTCTGCATTACTAAATCAAAGCGATGAGTCGCTTTCAACGGGCTCTAACCATTAAGCACCTTTAATTAATTCGAGTCGAACAGTTTTGTCGAAAATAAATTAAAGACTTTTAATGGAGCACGGTTGCGCCGGATGGTCCGTACGTAACGGAAAAGGTTAGACCGTGATAGAGGTCTCTGTGGTTTTCCAATTACACGCAGTAAAAACGGCCATCTGCATATCGGCCGTGTTTAAACGGTCATTTGAGGTAAACTTCCCCCGGACTAAAACTTTCAATTGAGTTTAACATTACTTGGACGGCTTTTATCGGGGGAGTAGGGTAGATAGAGTTAGGGCATGGCTGAGAGTGTAATCGATGGGGAATGATGCTTCTACATCGACGCTATCTTTGATGTATTTGTATTAAGTTAATCCTTGAGGATGGCGAAAGGTTTTAAAATCGTAGCATTACGTTGCATATTCCGGGCATGCATATACCGAACGCGAAAGTGGTATTTTTAACTTATAACCTTTAACTTATAACTTATATTTACTTATATTTAGCGTTAATCTACATATATTATGTAAATTTGCATCGTTACGAAGAAATGTGTGTTGTGGCGTAATTATTGCTTCTGCAAATTATAAAATAACATAGACTACTTTAAAGGTAAAAAAAAATTGTTTCGTTTTCTTGACAATTTAATTACTACAGACAGGACAAAAGGCGGTATTGATTAAATTGTTGTACTAGTTCTTTCGAAGAATTCGCTAAACAATGTTAGACGAAATTCCTGGAAAAATATTCCCTGAAAAACATTGTAATTACGAGTACAACATGTCTACTACGATCCAATCTATTTTGTAAAACTTTGAGTTACCCAAAAGAAAAAAGTGGATAATTGTAATTATTGCAAATTATTACGTCTTCTTGCGAGCTATTAAAAGATCAGTGAAGTTGGCTACTTTCCGTGCGCTTCACGAAGTAAAAACTAGATCGACTCGTGTTTATTCGTCTCATGAGAATGGGTTCGTGTTGGCTGCTGGTTTCCCAGAGAGTCAACAAAATACAAGTCTGTCTAATCTCTGCTAATTTCGTGTAGCACAAGGAAAGTGGCGAAGTTTAATAATCAGTAATCAGTAAGACCAATTAAGAATGGACTTTCTGAAAAGAAGTGACTTGTGGTTGATTTGGGACTTGGAGGAAGACAGAAACCACGATAGTTATCGAAGACCACGTCATGTCATCTCAACTGGACTCACTGGATTTAGCTAGGCTGATGTGGAAAGTCCCTAGTATGAAGAGAACTAAGAAATATTTGTAGAAAGAAAGAGGCTGCTTTGGTTTTGTAGCTCCAATGAAGAAACATCGTTTTTCCACAAGAATTAACATTAACAAATAGCGAATCTTTCTTGCTATGCGATTGTAGAACAAATGAATGCTAAGTATGAGAAGAAATATTTCACATTCAATCTGTTTTCCGTCGATGCTGAGGAATTTTCCCGGATGGCTCTCTTTTATAGAGGCGCATAATTGAATCAAACCGGTAATCAGAGTTTTATTACTTTTTATTACTTTACTTTTTAAAATTGTAGATTCTAAAATGAAGAGTTTATCTTTTCGCTTTTGAGAAAAAAAAAACGGTCTAATAGGTTGTCCTACTTCTATTTTTACTTCAATATCACAGCATGTTCTCTTGCCATGCAAAAATGTAACATTTCGTGCACGAGCGAACACACGATAGAAACAGAAGAACAACTTTTAGAGCAAACTTTACCGCAAAAGTATACGTTTTAACATATCTTCCGGGAGACGTCTTGGAATGGGTTGCCCACCTCTCGTGCTCCCACCAGCCCGAAAATCGATGGGAGAAGAGCCGCAAACGAGGATTGAGTTTGAAACGCTTACTTAGGTTACGTAGCGCTAGTAAACGGCTGTCAATACGCGGATGTTTTATATGAAACGAGGTGTAGAATTGACACGTTCCCGAACCGGGCGCAGTCAACGAACCGAAAGAGGAAAACCGTAGGCGAAGTAGCGCGGGCGAGCTTACAATATGCCGCCGTTTCTGCGATGATGGGATGGATGCATTTCTTCGGCGGACCGTGACGGAGAGCTGGATACGTAAAGTAATTGAAAACGTATTAGCCGTCTCACGTAAGCGGGATATGTATGCATGTTCGACGAGGAAATGACGTTTCCGACGGCGCCCGCCATCTATTGCCATTTTTATGGACGCGACACGTGTTATACATTGGATCCGACGTCGATAACGACTGATGCTGATGCTCGTATCGGTGTAAACGAAGAAGGAATTTCTCAATATAAGTTCCGCGTCTGAGGAGTTGTTATGCGAAGGAACTGCAGCATTTTACGTCATTTTAAATTTATTGCCAGAATAGTAAATTTTCTAATTTGTTATTGTTTAAAGTATCTTTATCATCCCTTTTGAAGAGGGTTGTCAGTTAGCACTGATCATGCGTCGTCAATTTTATGCAATGAGCTAATGTTAAATCAAAGTAAAATAATTAAGAAATACATAGAATAAGTACATTTGTCGATAACAACTGCTGCTTTTTTGTATCTGCTCCAATCTTCAAACAGATAATTTGCCAGACAAGTGTGTTTGTACGAGTTTATCCATTTATTCATTTTTTGCCTTTAACACATTTTATATTTTTTAGGTTGTTCAGATTGCTTTTCACTGAAACTCGTTTCCTAATTTTGGGCGTAATATTAATCCTTTTTGGTAAGCTCGGAAGAAGCTCCATGCAACTGAGAGCGAAACGTCGGGAGACTTATGCAATTACAACTCGGAAACCCACATTCTTTTTAAAAGAAAGCAATGATCGCGGAAGTCTACACAACATCTTCCGACATTATTTGCGAGCACGCAGCATAGGCGGTGCACAGATTACTGAGCCTGGAAATCTAAGGTTAAAACAATGGGACATTTCGGCTGCAGCGTTAAGACGTTATCCTGCATAAGACAAAAAATCAGCCAAATTATGTTGTTCTCTTCCAAATTTCAAACAATTTCATTATCGCTCCAACGTTTCAGTTTATTAGCGTTCGAAAATCACAATACACAATGCCGCGTTATTCAAATCAATGCACATAAATTAAATAAATCATCCACTACCAAAATGTCGGTAATTGAAAATTTGCATTCGCCGCTTTTGAAATGTCATTTTTAAATTATTTGTATCGAAGCGGAGGCTGGGCGGGCAGCGAAGCGAATTTCCAGCGACCATCGCGCCGATACAGCGACGAAAATGTCATTATGTAATTTATATTCGCCGGCGATAGCGTTAGAGCGGGTTAGACGGTTTTACGTGTACAATGGGCAATCGAACTTCCCACCGAAAACTTGATATTTATGTTTTCAAATTACGTGATTGCGGTATTAATGCGAATTTTACGTGCGATACCGCGCATGATATCGTTCATGCAAATTGCACAATCGGGAACGTAAATATGCATATATCTATTGTGATAAAGCTCCGAATCTATAAAAGCGTTTAAAACGGCAAACCGAACATTTTACGTGGACTACTTTTAATGAGCACTTCGCAAAATTATTAGGAAGTCAAGCAACCAAAAGCGATGTAATAGTTATATTAATAATTTCTAATTATATATAAATACTTTTGGTGGCGCAAAATGTTAAATGTTCGCGAGATGTTGATCAAAAGGCAATCAAATGCAAAGTGAAGTAGGGGGTCGACAATTCAACATGCAAAATAAGTATTAGGGACTTGTTCACGCAATGCACAGTACAAAATTTGTCGCTCAGATTATCAAAATGAATGGCCTGAAAAATATTAACGTGAAGAAATGTATTTTATTCAGTTGTTCCAAAAAAACATCGGTGCTGCGGGTAACCTGTTTAGCCATATCCAACAGATGGAACGATATTCCAGAATGGTTTTTTTAACTGCTTGTTATATGCGGACGATCTCAAGATTTTTTGGAGAATGGTGTTGTGGCGGATTGCGATGTTTTGCAGAATATTCATTGCTGGCGTTTGAAGAATTATTTACCTTTAAACGTTGCTAAGTGCAGAAGTATTACTTTTACATGTTGAACTGTTGCAGTACTGATTCCTTATAGCATTACTGGTACAATTAATTAATTCGTAACATTAGGCAGTTTGATAATAGAGTGCTCCTTGCTACGTACGTCCGAAATTAGAGGGTTACTCTTCCATTGTCTGGAATCCAACTTACCACGAATATGAAAATTTAATTGAGGTGGCTCAGAGTATATTTTTGGACAACATCACTATGAGAAACTCTTGCTGCATGAATAAATTTAAAAGTATTCGGGTGGATTACATTGACGAAAGCTTCAAATTCTTCTTGAAACTTTAGGGTAGCCTCAAAACAAAAATATGGAAAATAAAGCAGCA
Source organism: Oryctes borbonicus (assembly GCA_902654985.2). Classification (NCBI taxonomy): domain Eukaryota; kingdom Metazoa; phylum Arthropoda; class Insecta; order Coleoptera; family Scarabaeidae; genus Oryctes; species Oryctes borbonicus. Next base: position 20,976 of record CACRWG010004595.1, read on the forward strand.
GAAGTAAATTGTTTTTTTTTTTTGCTACTGGTATATTAAATATTGTCAATAATTGGCGAAATATTTTATGGAGCGACGGGGCAAACTTTTCTAATAATTGCAGGACGTTCAACAGGAGAAACCATCATTAGTGATTAAGAAATAACCCTCTGCAGGCAAATCCTAGAGATGTTCGAATTCGTTTTAATTTCAATGCTTCGAGTGGAATCATGTCATTTAGAATTATTATTCATTTTATCTGTGAATGTTCGCCTCACGGAGGAATTGTACGTGGATTTTATGCGAGATATTTTGGTGTGTAAGTAGGTAAAATATAATTTTTCAGCAGGATGGCGCACCTGCTCCTAGTTCTATAAGTGCTTGTTGATTTGCAATCTACACTGCTGTTCAGTGAAGTTCGGTCATACAATAAAAATCTATTATATCACACTGTATACAATTATTAATACATAAAATTATTAAAAATTAAAAAAATATTAAGCATACACTCTTTTCTAAGGGATTAAAGCCATAAATTATTATGTAAAGTAGAAATATTGCGACAACCACAATAAAGTCTCGTTTATTATCATTCCAAGAATTTTTTCGGAAGTACCGATCTTTTCAAACGGGTCGTTTGGGGATTATTAACGAACAATACATTTAGGAAATATACCGCAGTATCATTCTTGTTTATTTATCACAGGCGTAAAGATATAAATTTGCTTCATTTTACTGTTAAACGTGTGTTGGTGTGCATCTGTCGTTTTTGCGCGAAATTTACTTCAAAATGGCACGCGGCAAGCCTACCAGTGTAGAAAAACGTTCACGCATTATTACGCTGTTTGAAAAAGGATATTCGGGGCGACAAATTGCTGAAAAAATAAATATGAGAAGT